>OMLB01018650.1:0-12173 GCA_900302555.1 Myripristis jacobus | reverse complement strand
TGTGTGTGTGTGTGTGTGTGTGTGTTTACATTTGTAAAGCAGTTAACATTCAGATTTAATCTGTGACCGAACACAGCTCACTTGATGTTTATACACTAAGCGTATGGTGGAAAAATGCTCTCCAGGAGGTGGAGCACATACTGCAGCTAAATGTGGTTTGGCTCATGTTGTTCCTTAGTTCTGACTCTCATGGGATCTTCAAGTCTGCGTAATGCTCAACAAGTCATTGAATTCTATCTTTTAACTATTTAACGTCTGCAGTCCCAGCAGTGTTTTGTGACAGTATTGTGAATAGCTAATGATATATTGGCATGCTGTGACATCCTGTGTGTGTACAGTAATGCAATTCTGTAGGTCAAGTAGGTCATTTTTTTTTCCATGTAGAGGATTCCCAATAGATCAACATCTGGTCAATAACCTCAACACGCATAAAGATTTGACATATGACCTGGAACAGACAAATCGCAGCTATTTTTTCCATACTGGTCAATGAAATGTTTACCCATTCTTTTTTTTTTTTTCTCCGGAGAATTTTTCCGGAGATTCCCTGGAACCCTTTAAAGGAGTCGTATCTCTTTTAAAAATCAGTAGATGCCTGCATAGTTTTTCATAATGGCGATTGCACGCTAGTTGTTCCGTGTGCAACAGCCACATGTGGTTGAAATATGGATCAAGGGGCACTCGCGTGGTTTTACACATATGGACTCAAAAAAAAAGAGGAATGCCATTGACTACTGTTGTGTTTGCAGCAGGTCTGAGCAGCAGGTGGTGATATGCTATTCTCTTGTGTCCCGCCAGGCATGACACATGAATTTTTATGCTGAGAGACAGAAATGGATGGGTTTTGTTGATTTATTTTTCCCTCCAGGTGTTTTTTGAGCGTTTCTGCTAGCCGGGGCAGACAGAGACTCTGACAAGATATCGCATGTGTTCATTAATCAATGCTGGCAACGTCTGACCTGAGGGGAGAGAGTCAGTCAATCTCTCAGCACTGAACACACCACCACACACTACCTCAGCATTTGTTTGCTTCCTTGTGGGTTTGTCTATTGTGTATGTATGTGTTGTGTGTGTGTGTGTGTGTGTGAGGGGTGCCTAGTGGAGAAGTGGTTAATTCTGACAGGGATTTGGATTAATAGTTTTCCCACGCTTAATGACTGTTTGGCCTTGTCTGCAGTGAAATTTAGTCTCAAGTTGCTCTACTAATTAGCCCAATGCGAGGACAGGAATGTGACAGCCTGCATTCCAGAAACCTCCTCCTTTCCTCTCTGACTTTGATATCAGCATACGCCATCACAGCGTTTGCTGAATGTGCTGAAACTTCAAAGGCCGCAGCTTATTAGGAATGTGCTGTTAAACCGTAAACATGAGGACAGGGCAATAAACTCGGCCGCACACGCAAACAAAGTGTGAGAAGATCATTTCCACAGTTTACACACCAACAAATCCCTTCCTTTCATGATGATTGAGGTCAACGCGGAGTTCTCATGTGATTGAGCAAGAGCAGGGGGAGGATTTTGTAAAAAAAAAAAAAAGTAGCAAAATTAATTTTCCTGGACATTCACTGACATGCTAAAGCACAACACAGTCTGACCTCTGACTCCCATTTACGTTCCATCTGTCTTCATCATGTTAATTCTGGGAAAGAGAATTGCGGTCGAAACATGTCAGCCGCCTTTCACATTCGCAGAGGAATGTTGGCTGGTCTTCACAATGTTGTCAGTCAGCGCTCGAGATAAGCTCTCTCAGTTCATAAATAAGATTGATGGCATTGCATACCACCAGTTCCTGTTCTGTTTTCCCATACAAGTTGTTCCGTCAAAAGCTCCCGTACCATCCTGCCAACTAACATCCTCCCTGTAAACAGCCTCTCCATGCCCAAGTTAAGGCATGCTTATGTGTTTTAACACATCTACTATCTAATTATCAAACCGCACCACAGCAGTATATGTTTTACCTTTGTTTGCTGGAATGTGTCGTGCGGCGCTGGCGATAAAGACTGAATGAGCAGGGAGAACAAACGTTTTAAAGCTGGCACAGAAAACGCACTAAATAGTTCTCGATGGGTGTAAGTTAATGGATAACTACAAAAAAATGTCTGTTTGCCTCATCTACCCGCTGACTCACATTGAAGTGCAAGCCGTAAGATATGAGTAAGCTCTGGATATTCAAAGTAACTGGTGACTACAGTCGTCACGTAAATGTAATGGAGTAAAAAGTACAATGTTTTCCCTCTTAAATGTAGTGCAATAAAAGTATAAATTCTCACAAAATGGAAATATTCAAGTAAAGTGCCACTACTTCAAAATTGTACTCAACTTCAGTACTTGAGTAAACAGGTTGCTGATACTTTATTGATCCCCATGGGGAGATTCTCTTTTTACTTCCCACACTCACGGTGAGGTCTTAAAGGTCAGGCTCAGCAGCAGAGCAGCACACCTTGAGGTAGAAATGGTTTGACGTGTTGCTCAAGGGCACTTCGGCAGGGAGTGTACCTGCAAGTGTGGGGGCTGTTTCTTTTTTTTTTTGGCATTTCAGGTTCATTCGATGGTGACAGTAGAGAGAGATGTGAAAGGTAGGAGAGAGAAAGGGGATGACATGCAGCAAAGGGCCTGCGCTCGGATTCAAACCCAGGCTGCTGAGGAAGGCCTTAGCCCTGAAACTTGGTGCGCACTCTCCAGGGTGACCCGTCAGGTTTCCCCCGAAGGTAGATCTTTGACTCTCTGCTTAACCCCGCTGCCTATGGACTGATAAAAATATCATAAAAAAGCTTCTTTCCCACAGCCTAATATTATACATATGCAGTACATGCACCTGCAGTGGGACGATTCGTGGGACTGTGAGTTCACCTTTCTATTTTGTCAACCCCCAGCACTGATGACACCAGAAAATTCATTCATTGTCATTGTCAGTGTTGTTCTCGTTGTCATTGCCATTGTCCTGTTTCACTGTGAAGTCTCATTGTCACTGCTGCACAGCCGCCCCAAACTGGTACAAGTCGATGAGAGTCTGGGGCTCTCTTCTGTGTGTGTGTGTGTGTGTGTGTGTGTGCCTGTGTGAGGGCAATCCATACAGACACCGATACCACATTAGAGAGCTCACCATTCTATTCTCATCTTCAGTTCATCAGTTTTCAACGGCATGCCTCAAAAAAAAGCACATAAACACCTCTGCAAATCCGTGTGTCAGCTGAATCGGAGGTCACGGAGAAGGTAATTAGGAATAAAATTCATGTTAGCAAAGGTGTACTGCAGTATGCAGGAATTTCAAATGGCATTAGCCGCTAATCTGGGAGAAACCTGTCTTTGTCACGTATACGGTTGCGTGTCCCTTTGAGAATGCTATCTATGTCAAGCATGCTCTTCATGCCGCAGAGAGAACAAGAGAGCAGGCCACCCGAGAAAGCTGAACCCAAAAGAATGCGGCTCTGGTATTCATTAACGAAGAGCACTCTGCTCTGTGGAGGGAAGTGAGAAGAGGAATGGAGAGATAGGGTGACAATGAGAGAGAGAACTGAGATGGAAACAGGAAGAAAACATTCATTACATTTACCAGCACGGCTCTTGTGAATTTTTAATATTACCAAACGGATTGGAGAACGCATTTCAGGAAACATTTTTGAAAAAAAAAAGTCAGGGAACCAGATTCTTATATATTAGAATATTTTAATGGTTTATGAAATGTTGCATGAATTCAATTTAAAAACCTTCATATGGTTAGAAGTTCACAGAAATGTCTCTTTAAGTCAACACTTGGTTGGGATACAGCTTGACATGACCGTGATTGTCTGCACATAACTTATAACGAACATACATAAAATCTTTGGCATCCTGCTCAAAGCTCTATTATATCTAAAATATTACAAACATCTGTATAAAATATATAATAATAATAATAATAATTAACTTGTTGTGTTAGTTCAAAGCTCACAGTAAACAAAAAACCAAAACAATGTAGTTTTCAACTTTTATCCCCCGTGGTGACCAAACCAGCAGATCCACCATATCAGGAAACACACTCGCACACGCGCACATGCAAACATATTCCAAGAAGGAAAAGATAATCAGAAAAACAGATGATGAAATCAACACGGTGATGCATGACCCTCCCAAATTGAAAAACGACACCAGGTCTGTCAGTTTGGCAATAAAACACCATTTTGTCTTGTGTTTACTCTGCATGTCACTGTTGACATATTGCTAAGCCTCGATAGAGCCAGCTATTGGGGCTCAGGGAATATGGCCAGTGAGTGCATTTAAATCAACAGTATCTTGTATTTTTAGGGAGTTCAGATTAATTCAGCATAGGGGTATCTTCCCAACAGACAAGTTCTGGCTAATCAGAATGATCTTACTCAGATTAACACCACATTTTTGGAGGGGAGGGGAATGCACAAAGATAACCTTGTCTTGAATATTTATCTAGAAGAGCTTGAGGCTTTAGTTAATATTTGGGGAATGTGGAAACAAGATTAGATAAATGTGAAGCTTCTTGATTCCTTGGATTGGGAGAAGGAAAGGGGAATAATAAATGAGGAAAAAAAAGCAGCAATTATATAAATATTTTGGCATACACTCTCTGAGAACATGTTGCCCTGTTACAATCCACAATACTGTCAAAGTACCTCAAAAGATTCACATTTTCTCTCCCAGCCAGACAGCCAGCCTGCAGCTGCCCAGCTGGGTGAGAGAGACTGAGGCAGAGCACAGCTCTGTCTCAAAAATGTGAAAGCAGTCCATTTTTCACACATTGTCCACTCTTTCTGCAACATTCCTGCCTCGTGCATCCCTTATTTTTCCATTCTTTAAGTCAATGACATCAACTTGCACGCCGCACAGCTTCTGAGATGCTATACTCTTGATACTTTTCTTTCACATCCAGAGTCCATCTCTCAGTTATTTAAATGAAGATTTCCACTGCCTCAGACTCCAAGTCATCCAGCCCTCTGAAGGGATTTAATAGCAACTTCTTAGGCGCTGCCTTGTCTGGAAAAAAAAAAGAGAATGAATAATTAAATGAATGTTTTATGGGTAACCAGTGGAAAACTGTACCAAATACAGCAGATACAGCTAGACTGTCAATGACTAAAGGTCAATAGAGACTTTCCACACAGGAATAAACCATTCTGGTAGATGTGCTCAGTCAATAGATCCACATAATTTCCTAACCATGCACATTCCACAGGGCCCACATTGTGAACCATGACCTGGACAGCTGGTATCTGATTGGCTGGCTGAGCCACAGCATAGTTAATCAATGTGTACTAGAATCCATCCATGCATCTGAGGTTTCATTATATATATAAATATATCCTATACCTGGTGTGTGTGAGTGTGTGTGTGTGTGTGTGTGTGTGTGTGTGTGTGTGTGTGTGTGTGTGTGTGTGTGTGTGTGTGTGTGAGAGAGAGAGAGAGAGAGAAAGAGAGCTTGTGTGGGTGGATGCATTGCTCAAAATACGTAACAACAAATTAACAAATCTTTAAGTGCACATTTACGGTACTTGTCTTGCATACACAGTTTATATCTGAGAGACTACTCACCACTGTTGAACGTAGTTGCACTGGCAGACTCCTTGGCCTTGGTTCCTTCCTCCTGCCTGTTTAGTGTTCCAGGTTCGGACTGAGCAGAGAACTGGCGGGTTGGCAGCGTTTGATCATCTGAAAGACTTTTACCTGCAGGAGAAGATAATAAAGCTGTCAGTATCTGTCCACTGTGCTGACACTAAGCATGCTTTAAAGTAGTTCCCACTACGTGATAATGAGGTGTGTCTGTTTGATACTAGAAATACAGCAGATCAGTGCTTTGCTTTAATACCAGCCACCACACTCAGTAAAACAAGGCACAAATCTGTCCCTCACCTCTGCTCTTGGTTGTGCACTTGGCAGTGTTGATGGAGGGAGTGGAGGAGGCCGGTCGAAGAGGCGGCCCTGTGCTCTTCAGGAGGTTTGTGCGGGGGCACTGCCCATCCTTCCTCCCTTGGTCCTGGTGCAGCCGCTGTTGGAGAATCTTGATCACAGCATCTTTCTCCAAGATCTGAGCATAAAGCGCACGGATCCTGAGAGGAAACACAACAATAACATGTTAAAGGTTAGGAAACAGTCATAGCTTTTTAGTTTCAGTGGATTTGAATGTTGCTTTCCAGTTACAAAGGCATAAACTTTGTGATAGTTTAGTCATTATTTGTTAATTATTACAGAATTAAAAAAAATATGATTTACAATCAGCAGAGTTGCCTCATAGCTACACACCTGTTCTCCATCTCTTGATTCCTGTAGTCAGCAGCTGGCAGGTCCTCATTGAAGCTGTTGTTGGAGGAGTGGCAGGGGGAATGGTTTATGATGGTGGTATCTCTACAAAAGGAAAGAGAGAGCATAAGGAATCAGCATGCACAATGCTAGCTGAGCAATACTGTCCAGCTACACTTCAAGTCTTTACAGCAAATCCCAACTAACAACCAGCAAATTAAAATTACTTCATGTAAATTTTCTTGGGCAATTAAAGTAAATTCTGGCAAACCTTACCTCTGGGCAGCGGCAGTGGCAGCCACCTCCATGGCAAACTGCCTCATGGTGCTCTCCTCGAGGTATTTCTGCTCCCAGCGCACCATGTCAGCCTCAAGGGCCAAGATGCGCTCCTCACGCTCTCGCAGACGTTCGTGGAGGGAGCTCACTGTCACTCCTGGTGGCTGGGACTGCCTCTGTTTTACAGTGGCAGACAGAGAGGTTAGGTGTTGAAAAAACCCAGGAGATGTGCTAATGGAAACAATAGGCTTTGTAAGGTTCTCAACTTGGTGACAACCCAGCAGGGAAGGGTTTGATTCCATTTACCTGCTGAGCCCTCAGACTCCTCAGCTCCTGCTCTAGCCTTGTTCTCAGCCTCATCTCCAGGCTCTCTCTCTTCTCACAGGTGGCCTGGAGCTGGGCCAGGGCGCTCTGGAGCCGTTCAACCTTCTCCACATAAGCCCTCTTTCTCCTCAGCTCCTCCTCAAGCTGACGACCACGACCGCGAGCTGCTTCCAGGGCCTCCTCCAGCTGCTCTGCCCTGAGGCCCTGCTCCTCTGCTGTGGCCCGCAGGCGCTGCAACTCGCGCTCTACACGCTCCCGCTCGAAGTTCTGCTCCTCATCTGAGACAAAGTAGGAGGAAAGAAGGGAAGGCAGATAGGTTTAGAGAATGTTTAATGCATGTGGACTGTGGGGAAGGATATGATCTCAGAGGCAGTTTCAATTCACAAGTAGAGAGAAAAAGTAATTTCAAGGCTACATGAAACCCATTTCTAAAAACTGAAAATGCCTACCAATAGCAATCTACCACCTCTCTCTCCTGGGTCTAACCCCATTAATAAGGGCTGGGATTCGTACATCATGGCCAATGTTCTTCATTTACCACAGCATTCATGGAATGCTGAGAGGAGGGAGGAGGAAGGAGGGAAAGCCGCCCTATCCCTTTGACCCACATAGCCCAGAACATTCCTCACCAAGGCCATACAAACACCTCTGCTCCACTCTGGTCCAGGCTTCTAAATAGACAATATAAATCAAGCTAACAACAGGTGGGGGAGCCTCAATTCCACCACTTCCACTGCTGTTTTGTGATTTAAAGCTTGGCAGCTTTCTTTTCTCCTTCCGCTGCAAGAAGGTGGATTGAATTCCCTATTATTAAGACTGTTTACCAAATAAGTAGAGGTTACGCAAGTGAAATTCCTGCATGCAGGATGTGCTTAGCTACAAAAGGGCCCCATGCTATGCTACAATCCAATCCAGTCATGAATGCTGATCATAAAGGATGGGGTAACCCAGAGCCAGGGGGAGGAATCTAACCAGACAGAGTGACACACTTACTTTGTTCAAGGAGTTTAGCCATAATGTGCTGGTTGTGGTCTGCAGCCTCCACTTCTTTTGCTACGTGTGTTCTGGCATTTTCTAGGTTTTCTGTAATGCAACAGGATTCCCAAGTTAGAACAAATTGCAAACCATATAAACTCTGGCTCAGCAGACAGAAGAAAATATGGCTGGTGACTTCTATCTGGCATGTGAGGGTCTTGTGGTCACACCTCTCAGGTCTCTGTTGAAGTCCTGCAGCCTCCTGATCTCAGCCACCAGTCTCTTCCTCAGGGTCTGCTCCAGGTTCTCTCTCTTACTGCTGCCCTGCATCAGTGTCTCGTAGGCCTCAGAAATCCGCTGGATCTCCTGCTCCAACTGGAAAGTAAGGAAATTGGAGAAAAGGGGAGGAGATTGAGAAAGATTGGATAAAGTGGAGAAAAGAGAAGGGAAATGGAGAGGAAAGGAATTTTTGGTTAACCCACTTCACATGCCAGAGAGGAGATGGAATGTTGATTCATGTTGTTACAGTACATAGATATACATATGGGCACATATATAACTGTGTGTATACAGTATAAACAGTACACACTGTGTGTGTCTATAATCCTGAGAAGGAATTTAAGCCCGCACCACTCCCTGTGAGACTGATTTATATCTACATTCCTGAGGGCCAATAGCCTTAGTTCCAGGTGTGAGTGCACAAGCGTGCACTCAAGAATGTGCACGTACACAACAAACCACAAGGCACGATGGCACATACACACACAAAGACACACTCACACAGAGGTCCGGGACGGTTGCCAGTGTGGGGAAGGTGTGCATGCCTGTGCCTGGGTTATGGAAACGACTAAGAGACGCCCACCATTACAGCAGTCACACAGGCATGTTTACTCAGGGCTGCGGCCCGACGGAGAAAACTTTCCAACCCTGGCAATTATCATTCTTTAAGGCTGAGACAAGGCAAGAGCCGCGTGACGTAACTCCACATGAGAGCAGTGGATTTTACAAAGATTGGCTGAAATGTAAGATCTCTTTAACGATGTTGCTACAGTGTTAAACAAGAAAATGTATTCCTCCTTTAGGCCTGCTGACTGAAACATTAACGTGGAGGAGGAGGAGTGCATGATGACTGGCAATTAGGGTGACACGGGAGATGAAAAAGAAGCCAGTGAAAGCGCAGTTGGTTGGAAGTAAGAAAGGGATCTTTCACTTTTCACAGAGCAGCCTGCCACCTGCCATCAATACCCTCCCTCCCCCCTCTCTCTCATCAGCTGTGTAGAGGTCACAACCTAATCGACTGCTGTCTGACAAGCCCTAGATTAGGCTGAAAATCTATGGCCTCCCTAGAACTGAATGAGCACCACACGCACACAAACACACACACTGCCCTCCTCTAGGTCAGCTACACAATGAGCGGAGTGTGAACACAGTGGCTGCCTGGGGCTCGTGTTTGTGATTCTGTGGTATTGAAGGTAGCAGCTGCTCATCTCATCTGTCCAGTCCAGATGAGGGAGTGTGCCTGTAGTTGGATGCCTGAGAGACAACTGCTAACTGAGGTAGGATTTCTTGGACAGGTGGCAAAGAGGGAATACGTTGTTGGCTGTTCAGAGAGTACATAACTTCCTAGCATTTCCCTCAGTTTGGCAACGGGGCAGCCAATGACATTCAAATTAAAGATGGGCCATTCATGGGCCACGGATGACTTGTATTTACAGCAACCAGCAACTCAAATTCCCACAAATAAAACAGAAAAACAGACAAATCAAGCTGTGTTGATCTTGGGATGCAAGCAGTAAGCACTGAACATAGGTTTACTCTTCCTTTAGTAGATGTTTCACTGTGATATCAAGTACACAAAGCCTACAGGAGATGTCAGTTGCATGAAAAATAAGATTTTCCTCTTTGAAAAAGGTGGTTTTGTCTCCTTACCTTCTGGATGCGGCCAGTTTTCTCCCTGTGTGCTTCTAGCTCCTGTCTCAACCTCTCATTCTCCATCAACAGCAGCTCCATCTGGTTGGGCTCCTCCAGGCCAGCAGGGGGCAGGTTGGTGAACGTGCTGTAGCAGGATACCTCAGGTGACTGGCCAGACTGGGCATATCTGAGAGGGAGACACAGATGAGTAAATAAATTGTTGTCATTCTAATTATCTGTCTGAATGTCACGAGGGCAAGAATAGGAGGGAGAGCAAAGACAGTTGCAGTTGCCTATAATAGTAATAAGATTTCGTCAGCTGGCTACACATGGGTTGAAGAGGTGTGAGAAAGGACTATATTTGAGCAAAGCATCTGAAATATCACATGAACACACATCCTCTATTCTTGTCTATCAGCAAGTAGACAAGCTGACTCCAGTGTGGGAAGAATGTAAAAACCTATATGAGGAACATACTTTCATAAAAGCATCTAAAGTATCACAAGCAACTGGAACTATCCTGTTGCGCTATGCAAAGCATTACAAATACTATGCAGATCAACTCCACCTACAGGGCCGGACTTGTTCTCCTGTATGTGTTTCAAAGCAGAAATGTGAGCCCTTACGCATGCAACAGTGTCGTTCACAGTATTAACTACGTGTTTATGCAGTGAGACACCATGACACACTCCTCGAAATTTCCAGGAATCAACTTTGCCTCCCAACTCAGAGTATGATGCAATGTCTCTATTCATAATGGTGGGCCAGAAAAAGGAAAACAGATCAAGTAATAAACATCAAAATAAATAAATGCATCAAAATAAATAAAGGCATGGTCACAGTCATTCTCATGTCTTGTACTCCCTAATCGCCTGTATACCTGTGCTGTTGCGCCTGCAGTGGCTCCTGGACCTGGTGAGGGATAAATCCTTGGCCCTGGATGGGGGCTGAGTACTCTGGTGGCGGGCTGCGCTTGTCCTGGCTCAGTCCCGTGCTCTGCAGGCCTTGTGGGGAGTAGTAAGCCAGCTCTGGGTAGCTGTGAGAGGAGCTCTTGATGGCCTCGGCTTTGGCTCCTGCATCGTTCCTCTCCAGAGACATCTGCATGAGGCGCTCGCTGAGCGACCGCACATGGCCGCGCTTCACCTCCATCAGATCTGCCTCCTCATGGAAGACTCCCTCATTCAAGAGGGCTCCCTCATGGAGCTGCTTGATGGGACCTGTGGTCACCTGTGCAGTAGGGGCCCAGTGAGAGGCCAGGTACTGAGAGTGTGCTTTGGCCTGCTCATAGGTTGGCAGCTCCTCCCCATGCAGCTGGTAGAGCTGGTAGCTGCTTTCCGAGTGCTGGTAGTCTCCCTGGTGCTCCTGGCCCTGGGGCTCCTGCCTGGCTGAGAGCTGTGGGAACTGAGGATCCTCCTGGGTGAGGCTTTCCAAGGAAGAGCGTGGGCTTCTGGCCGCGTCTCCTCCACTGCTGGGCCCACTGTTGCTTCCACTGCCTCCGCGCAGGGCCTGCTGCTGGATGGCCAGTAAGGTGCGAGTGTCTGTGGGGTTTCCATAGCGAAGCTGCTCCTGGATGAGCCGGTGCAGGACCGTGCCAGACGGCTCTTCACTGGACGACATATTGGTTTGTGGACGTTGTTATTCTCTCTGGTGACCAGATGAGCTGTTTATCAATTGAAAAATATTTGCAAATCAGCTGTGAACCTGGAGGATAATGGGATAAATACAATTCATAAATAAATGTCACTGAGTACCACGGAACAGAAGAAAATACTGGCAGTAAGACAACATAGATTTCAAAATGATTTGTGTATTTTTTCATTGTGAGAAAAAATATTTCTATTCATCTCTTCATGTAAAGAGAGGTATATTTTGGTTCGAGTAGTGCACTCCATCAAATGAGTGGACCCAAGTCTACTTTACCAACAGCGACAATAAAGAAGTGTGGACAGATTTCCTACTACAGGCAAATATACGTGCGCCAAAAAATTCCAATCTCACGGGGGAGCAAAAGCGCACACAAAACAGCACAGTAAAATAACTTTATATTGGCCAGTGACACGACTGAAACGCAGCGAATACGTTTGGAGGTTTTGATTAAACAATTCATAACTAAATAACATAAACACATCCCAAGTTACGGTGTACACTCTTCATGTTTAGGACTCGTTTTCTGCTGTGGGAAAGGGGAAAATAAGACGCACCACTTACCAGTTTACGCTCTCATCGTAGCGAAACGTCTCTCTTCAAGTCGGAATAATTTCAGAGATAATCCGCTATTTCCACAAGTTTCTCGTATTTAAATGTGTCTCGGCATTTCCCCCGACGAGCGGCTGCGGTCCTTGCTTGCTCTGAAATGGTTGTCGAGAGAGCAGGCGGCGATAATAAGTAACCGAGGAGGGACTGAGGTCGGAATGCCAGGAATGTAAAACGCGAGGTCCCTCG
>OMLB01018649.1:9118-46110 GCA_900302555.1 Myripristis jacobus | reverse complement strand
TTGTATTTATTTATTTATTTATTTATCCATTCATTTATTTATTTATTTATTTATTAATACCCAACTCAAGTGACAAGGTTTAACAGTTTAATGTCCTTGCTATATCTGGCCACGATAGAAATGCAGGCGAGGTTAAGCAGTGTAACTACATGAAAAAACATTCCAGCACCTACAGCTCTCCAGATACAGTATCACCATCAGCCAGACCAGGTGTGACTTTATGTATACATTAAACTGCACATTAATTTTGATTTTTATCACCTTCCACTACGCTCTCCCTGGGATGTTGCTATGGTAGAACAGCGTTGGGATGGCCAAGGGGATGGCTACTGTAAAAAGCAATGGCAGGAGAGGAAAACGGCAGACGCTGCAATACATCTTAGAGTATAAACTGTTTAAATCTGACCCACAGAGCTCCAATAATATGACAGCTTGAGCAGCATGAATTTATAAAAGTTTCTGATCACTCAAACCAAATGCAGGTCACAAACAGAGGCATGAATTCGATGTGTTATGTGCTCCTCTGCCTGCAGGTGAGTGTTCTTCATGGTTTTAGATGGAAATAGAAGCTCAGCTGTAGAAAAAAAACAATGAGGCAAAAAACAACCACTTAACAGCAGCCCCAGATAGGGAAATGGTAGTGAAGGTGAACAGCGAAAAGAAAGGGATTGTGAGATGGATGTGGGGTTAGGGGAGAGGAAAGACAAAGTGGAGGAGTAGGTGAGTGGGTGGGTAGGTGGGTTGGAGGGGGTGCTGTTACTGAGTGCAGGAGGCAGGGGAGGAGAAGAAAGTGTGAATCCATGGGATATTGGATTTCCTGACCTGGCCAGTGGAGGGCGTGAGGATGGATTGGCCACTACGGACCAACAGAGAGAGAAAGAGCGAAAGGGAAAAAGAGAGATGGGGGGGATGGAGGGATGTAGAAAAAGAGGTGAGTAAGGAGAATATCAATGGCCAGCCAGAGACATGTATGGATTTCTCTTCTGTCTCCTCAGACCCTAACTTTACAACAACGCAGTAGTGGATCGAATAGGGAGGGAGAGAAAAAGTGCCTGCTGATCCTCCCCAGAGAAATCAACACTTATGCATGAAAAGCTTCTTTGAGTGTTAACTTTGTTTTCCCTGTTCATTGTTCAATGGGATGCACTTGTTTTTCATGTTCCTCTGTTTACAAGTCGACACAATAAACGTAACATAAGATGGTGACAGAAAATAATGAACACTACATAAATGATAAAAAGAAGTCCATGCCTCTGAGTGAACTAATAATAAAAAAGGAAATTTATGAATAAGTGTGGTTATTACAAAGTGCTGCCTTGTGACTATTTGCATAATTCCAATTATTGCACAATGACACAGTTCCTTCCTGATGTGAATTGTGCTGACTGTTAATACCATCAGCATAAACAAAGGAATATCTCATTGATGCTCAAGCTCAGTCTGCCTGTGTGCATCAGCACTTATAATATACAATATGGGAAATATAATGGGAAAGACAGCCTAACCAGTTGTCTTCAAATAGAATAATGCAAATACAGAATAGAATAGAATAGAATAGAATCGTGGCCTTTGAAACCCTACAGGAGGATTGCCTGTGTTGGGAGATAATGAGTAAATCAATAAAGCTGGTTGTAAAACTCAGGCTAAGTCACGCCTGCTCAGTTGGGGGGTAAGCTGGGTCTTGCCGTCAGCCCTCCAGCATCAGCATAAGTGGAGATGTGGCTGCTGTGGGTTACATGTGCGTGTTTCAGTGCAAATTGGTGTCATTGCGCATGTTAATGTGTGTTTGCGTGTGCATGTTTGTCAGGCGGTGTCAGCGTGTGCGCGTGTGTGTCCAGTGATGGATATCCAAGCATCAGTGTGAATGCTTCATCGGCCACATCTCTGCCTAAATACACAGCATCATCTGTAACAGAGACAGATGTGGGCAGCGTGTTTGTTCAGTTTATTTCATTACTAACCCATGAAAAGTGAATCTCAGAATAAGATTTATTTTTTGGACCAATTTTACATTATGCAGTAAAAGTAAATGAGCAAGCTACACACTTCAGTCTTCCTGTGAAGGAAAGAAGAGGAGAGGAGAGGAGAGAAGACCTTGGACTGTTGTATATTCAAGGCAGAGTCTCCCTCTAATCCACATACACTCCGGCTCTGTCCCCCATGTGTGCCCTGCCCTTAAGAAGACAAACAATGGATATCCTTCACTCTCCTCCAGATCACCTCTTTCAACGCATTATCCTTAATCTATCGGCCAAGAGCCATGCTCTCTCTCTCGCTCTTTCTCCCTCTCTTGGTCTGCTCTTTTTCTGTCTCTCTCTTCCTTTCTTGGTTTCTCCTATATACATGCACCAGTATATTCTTATGTAAAGAGTAGAAACCCATCTATAAAAAAAAGAAAAACATAATGTATTCTACAGAAACGCTCACATGAAACAGGTTTTAGGCATAAACCCCTGGTTCACTTTGTGTTTGCGTAAGAGGGATTTTAGTTAAGCCCAACTTAACAGTCAGTGAGTTTAAGTAAAGGTGCTCCACACTTTCTATTCTGCAGCATAAACACTCAATATATGCTAAGCCTCATTCTCCTGGTGTGCATAATGCTGCCTGGATCTCACCAAGCTCCCGTGGACCCGCACACACGGCCCCACCCTCCTTACTCCTTCTGCCAATAGCTGCCAAGAAAAATCAATATGTCAATACACATTGCAAATGTTGGGTCTTGACTTTGCAAGGTAATGTCTGCTTGTCTCTGCAACTTTGCTCCGTGCGCGCGCAAAAAAAAAAATGGAAAAAAAACTGTGCCTTCATTCTCCCACAGACTTTGTGTGATGGAAAACACAAACATTGTAGGTATTCAGTGCTGTTTTCTGGCCTCGAATATGACAGGGACATTCTATACACTTTGTCTGTTCATCCGTCATATATCCAATACGATCGGTTGTGCATACATTCTCCTGAGAATGCCTCTTTTTTGTTGTCTTTCCTTCCCTTTTTTGCTTTTTTTGTTGTTTTTCCTTCCCTGCTTCTGCAACAAACTCTTTCCTTCAGGGAGGGAAAGAAGGTATATGATTAAAAATGTTCTCTACCGCTCAGTTATCTATCTATCTATCTATCTATCTATCTATCTATCTATCTATCTATCTGTCTGTCTGTAAGTCTGTCTGTCTTTCTGTCTATCCATTTAGAAAACATAAGGAACTTGTCCTTTTCACTCAGAAGAGAAGGAGATTTAGACTGATTTTAAATGGAGACCGCAGCCTGGAGACTATGTTTCCGGGTTTCTTCCCAAGGCTCCGTTGTATTTATGCATGGCACTGAGAAGAGTGGGAGGGAAATGCCGAGGAGGAGAAACAGGGCTCAGAACTAAGAGCCCAGAAACCCTTGTATCTCTGAGAGATCGGTTTTGCTCCGAAAACTCTATCTACAGTTAATCCTCTGTCTCGGAGGGACGCATACACACACATTTATGCATACACCCACACACATGTAGGCACACATGCACATACAAACACACACACACACACACACAAACACTTACAACTGTGCATGCTGATTTACGTATACATACACAAAGAGTAAATGCTGCACATAATCAAACTAGCTGCAGGGGCATCATAGCCTCTGTGATAGCCATTGTACTGTTCAGTGGATGGGACTAGCTAAATAAAGAATAATGACAGGCATTATCAAAATTGTTTGCACTCTCATGGCCATTTCCTGTTATTGTGCACTATTCCCAACATGCACTTCACAGCAGGAGTTGGCTCAAGGCCTGATTCTTTGCCTGAAGCACGCGTTGAAAGGGATTTTCTTTCATATCTTGGGAACCATATGAACCCTGTCCTGCACAGAAGAAAAAGTATGTCACAGATCAATAAAACTGGAGCATTTTGAAATATCAGAATCAGAATCAGAAATACTTTACGGATCCCCAATGGGAAATTGGATAACATCTTGAAAAGTAATACTGTCCCGGATTACTGTCTGAATATGTATATGTCAAATCTTTTTTTTTTTTTTTCGTTTCAAATACACATTTTTTTTTCTCATTTCAAATACACACATGGTGCCTTCTCTGTTGTCACCTCTTGGTATGCTATGATAAACAGCTCACAAAATTTTTCAAGTGCACCCTTGCTTTTCATATTTTATTTATAGATAATTTTGTATCCACTGGTAGCTAGTTTGATGTGGCAGACTGTGGTCTTCAAGAGAGGCTTGGCTTCATGAATGGGGGGGCACACCAAACAACCCTGTCAGACACCAGTAGTGTCTGGAACCCCTCAAGGTTGCCTTCTCTCCAGGGATCTTGGGTCCCAGCTACTTTCTTGTTCTGGATCCATGCTTTGCCCTCAGCAGCTTTTTGGTAGATGAATGATGAATATTGTTGCAAAGGGTGTCTCATGCATAACATTTTGAAAATGTTTTTTCAGCTGAGTAAATAAGAATAACCTATGGCATTTCCAACTGAAATGGAAAAGGAGACAGACAAGCTAAAGCACACTGGCCAAACAAAGGTGCCAGATGCAGAAAACCCCGATTAGAGCGCTGAAGAAAGTTTCTTTGACCAAAAGCTTGGCTCTTCAATAAATAAATGCATAGGGGAAATGCATGTAGATGCAGTAATTTCTTCTTTTTTTTTAAATGACACAAATACATAAACATGTAATATATAACATCTAATATTTGAAAGTGATATCATCATCAATACCATAAATCAAACTGCAATGTTTTATAGCACATTTAGCCCCATGTGTTGCTAGCCTAAGATATAGTAAAGACATGAGTTTATATGTATGTGTGTGTACGTGTATCTGTGTGTGTGTATGTATGTGTGTGTGTGTGAGAGAGAGAGAGAGAGAGAGAGAGAAAGAATGAAGATATTTTTCTGAACCGGTTTTCATTCAAACTTCTCAGTGCCACTTGGCGAAATCATCGTATGAAATTAAGTTTTAAGTTGCATGAATAAATATGAAGTACAGGCCCTGTGATTTTTGATTATCCTTCAGGGACTTTATTATATTGACACAAATATTCACGGTGACTTCAAAATTTACAATCATTGCCAGTGTAAACAAGCCATTCACAGCCTCAGAATTTATACAATACCCATGTGTAGCTGTCATATTCTGTCACTTTTTTGTCAAAAGCTTATTCAGTGAGACGGAAAATGAGAAGACATTCTAGTCCAGTGACTCGGAACACAAACAAAGCCTGTACAGGGACAAGGGGGTCTCAACAGGTGGCGCTGTATTTACAATTACAGATTGGGATTTTGGATGCTGATCTGAAGGAAGTGTCCCACTGGAACCCATTTATTGTTTATTGTAGAATAACTGAGGATAATTTTTCTGTATTTATTATTTATATATAATAGAACAGAAAAAAGTGACTACAATACTGAGGTTGTCCTGGATTTAATTCACTGTGATTCAAGGATCAAAGTTTTAAATATTCCTCTTGACCTCTCAGATCACGTTATCCATGTTGTCAACAGGTCCACCTGATACTGCCCATGGTCAAATCTTTACTAAAAAAAGAAATTTGAACTTATCTGTCATAAAAACTACAGGCCAGCTGCAAATCTCCCTTTTCATGGACAATACTAGCGCAATAGTAGAGCTGTTCAGATTCAAATCAATAATTTCCTGGAGAAAAAAAATGTTTTCAAACTGTGAATCAGTGAGTTTTGTCCTTGCCACATAAAAGGGTTGAGGGAAATCAGAACTGGGTGCACTTCTTTGGCCCACATGAGGGAAAGCTCCAGAACTGTCAGCATCCCATGGGGAGTGCTGTGGGGCTTTTGTGGCACACTTAGAGTACACCACTATACCAAACAAGGCTACCCCAGGTTTAGCATGGTCCATTTAGTTGAAGTGTTCCCTCAGACTTTCACCATGCAGACTCTTAAA
Organism: Myripristis jacobus; assembly: GCA_900302555.1. NCBI lineage: Eukaryota > Metazoa > Chordata > Actinopteri > Holocentriformes > Holocentridae > Myripristis > Myripristis jacobus. Next base: position 40,198 of record OMLB01018649.1, on the reverse strand, counting down.
AAGCACATAAAGCTAACTATTGTGGGCACCTTGTCTGAAGCCCTGGCTGCAGTGGAACAGGTGACTGCAATACGGAGGTTGTCCTGGAAAGAACTCATCATGTTGTTGTATGAAGAAGTAATGACTGAACCACCACTACAGCAGTCCAACTTAATGCCCAGCAGACCTGCCTGGTGGCACCCCACCCTGAAAAGCACCAACTGATTCTCAGCATGCCTTCGCTCTGCGGCACCCATCCATCAAACCGTTTTCCATAGCTACTCATTCCTATTCACAATCATGGGGAGCTGAAGCCTATCTCAGCATGCACTGGGTGGAAAATGGGCAAACACCCTGGACAGGACACAAATCCATAACAAGGTCCACACAATCACATACATTCACATCTATGGGCAATTTAGAGTCCCCATTTCATCTGAGCTGCATGTCTTTGGACGGTGGAAGGACACTGGACTAGAACAACCATGCAAACACGGGGAGAACATAAACTCTACTAGGACTAAGGCTAACATTTGAATCCCCAATCTTTTTGCTGTGACATGACAGTGCTAATCACTGAGCCACTGTGCTGCCTGCTGTGGCACCCTTTAAACAAATACCACACAGCTGCATCCTAATCCACTGGGCAGCTGTGAAAAGAAGGTAAGGGATGGCAGCTACTCTGATTGTTGAGCGATCCAACAAAGCTTTGGCCTCCCTCTTTGTCCTGGCACAGAAGGAGAACGGTACCTTAGTGCTCTGTCCAGACTACCAGGCCCTGAACAATATAATCAAGAGGAAATTTTAGCTCTCCCTGGCACTGATAACACCTCGGTAGCTGGCCAGTATTGGTTCAGCTTTAGGCCTAAGACATACTCACAGTCCCTGAAACCAAGACTGGAAAGAGGACTGTGAGACTGCCTTTGTAAACCTTGAGTTCTTAACCCAAGTCCCATTTCTGGTCTACTCAACTTACCAGCATCCATTCACTTTTGACACTCATGCCAACAATGTGGGGATCAGAGCAGTATTGTTAGAAGATGCTGAAGAGCAAGAGACAGAAATGGCTTTTCAAAGTTGCCGATTAAGTGAATCTGAAAAGTAATACCAAGTGATGCGCCGCAAAATGCTGGCTATCATGGACTCACTACATTCCTCCTGCAGACAGACCATTAATCTCTACACTGGCATTTCAGCTTATAGGAGTTGGAGGATCAGGTAACATTTCACTTCATGCCTATGACTTCCACATTCAGCACTGGACGGGATAGCTGCATGCCAGTGGAGAGGCCTTAACTTGAGATTCCTGGAACAAAAACTGTCATGACTAAAGACAAAAGATGGTCATGGTTATATCAGCAGTGCATAAGGCAGAGGAGTTGCTTGTCACCTTACAGGCACTAAGCCCACAGCATCTCAAGAAAGAACAGTGCAGAGATCGCAGCCTGGTTATCTTTAGTCAATGACCAGAGAAATGAGACAGGCGAGTCTGAATAGACATGTCAGTGAAGCATGCCACTCCCAGTGGTGCAGCATTTACATACAGGAAAGACAAAAGGGTTAGAACAAACTAGCGAGAAAGGTTGTGATGTGGTAGTTGCCAGTGCCCAAGTTGCTCCACCAGCAGGTACTTCCACCGCTCAGAAGGGTCCCACAAGTTGTTCATAAATTGTAACGTTGGTCAGTCAGATGTTCTCTGCTCCGTCAAGAGTTTCGGCAGTGGTTGCAGGTTAAAGGAGTTCAGTGATTCAAGGTGACCTCAATACTGAGCTGCTATTCTGAAAAGAGCTAGTTGAAGTGGTTTGGGCACCTAGTAAGCATGCCCGCAGGCATATTCCTTGGAGGTGTGCCGGGTATGGCTTACTGGGAGGAATGCCCAGGACATGCAGCAGGTTGCTCCCACCTGTCCTGGGATCCCCTAGGAAGAGCTGAAAGGATTTATGGGCTGCCCTCTTTGCCCTGTCACCCAACTCTGACATGTAAGCAGCTAGAAAATGGATAGAGAGCACTAAGCAGAAGTGTAGTTGTGTGTAGCACAAAATTAAGAGGTCAGTGGAGGATTTAACAAAAAAAAAATCACGCACAACTGCCATTTCTGTAAGGAGTGAGTCTGCAGAGGATTTATAGTTGGCAAATTCATTTGATATGTATATGATGACATTTCAGTGCATCACTTTTGCATATGTTTTCTGAAACTGACATATAAGAACACTGGTTTTGCTTAAAATCACATGTGTACACCCAACACTGTTTAATTGTCATAAAAAGAGGCATGCTAGTGCTACCAAGGATAATATTTGGTGTTAACAGAGTGTCTATCCATTAGCTGATAGATTATCTATCCTCTGATATGTAATAACACACTCACAAACAGCAAAGGATCCAGTAAGGTCAAACACTGTAGCCATGCTCACCCTGTTATTTTCTCGCTTGTTTGCACTTACTGGTGGTACGGGTGCTTATAATCATCCCTTTTAAATAAAAAAAACAAAAAGAGGAGATGCGGAGCGGTATATCTTCCATTGAGGGAAGGTAATCTAAGGCTTGACATTGCCACTAATGCTAGCTGTTTGTTTCTGACTCCGTTGCAGGCTCTTCAGAGGGATACGGTTAAGACTAGCTGACATATTGAAATTCAAGAATCCACAACAGGAAATGTGGTTGCAAGTGGTCATATAGTTGTGTGTGATGTGTGGTGACTCACGCAAAAACAATGAACTGAGACACACAAAGACAACAATATTAGACAGTGCAAATGGGAAATGCATTAGATTGTGCTCATGTATATCCAATGAAAAGATAAAAGGAACAATTGACTACCCTTCATAGCAATAGACAGTTTACAATGGCCCTGGGGGAAGATGACACACCAGGGGAGAGGAGACACAAGTGTCTTGATTAGTAATACTAATTATCTTCAGACCGTTAGCAAAGAAGAGAGAGCATTAAGTGAAATGGCCTGTTCCAAATTCTCTTTGTTTCAGCAACATAAATAGCCATCCAACCAATCAGATCTTCATCTCTTTCTTATTCTGTTCCCCTCTTTTTCCTCTAACCCTCCCTTGTTTCTCTCGCTCAGTAAAAATGAGTTGAGACCGAGTTCAGCACAATGAAATCAGACAACATTAAACTGTTCTATTAAATCAGCCCTTTGTCGGATGAGACATCTTCAGCGCACAGCACAAATTGACAAATCAGCTCACATACACACTCAGGTCTCTCCAGACCAATGAATGGACTCCAGCTCTGCTGTCACACTTAGATGATAATTACAGTAGATACTGTCACAGTGGATGCAGCCCGATAAAACACAAACACACCATATGCAGATTGGCCAGTTTAACAGGCTGAGGATAAATCAACATTTAGTGTGCACCGACGCTGGGGAAATATTTATCCTGGAGGACAAACGATGTGTGTGACAAAGCGGCCATATTGGGAGAAGTAAATAAGGCAGATTAACAGTTCTGTTGCTCTGGAGCTGTTGTGTTCCTAGACATGCTCTAGCAGGACAGATGGAGGCAGTGAGACATGCAACCCTCATTGTTATCATCACAGACTGGGCAAAACTGTATTTGAATTGATCAAATGAAGAATAAACTTAGCATGAGGAGTGCTTGATTTAGTTAATCTTGCCAGGAGTGTGCCTGGCAACTGCCTGGCAAATAAAATCATCATTAACAGGGGCCAGGAACTGAGGCTGGTGAACAGGAAATAGGAAACTTCTTTCAAATATCTGAGCCACTAGCCTCAAGTTATTTCAAACTATTTTATTCACTTATGTCTGCATTATTGTCTTTCTCTAGATCTCAGTCTCTGTATTCTCATTCTCTTTTCTGGGTGTTTGCTCTCATCCTACATCGAAAAATTCCAGGCCACTATTCAGTTTAACTCCCCTATCATATTATCACATTGAAACAGTGACTTTCTTTTTCTCTATCCAACCAGACAGTCTCATATTGATGTGAGTCCATTGCTAAGCTCTAACCAGCTGGAGAGGAGGTCAGAGTACAGACTCAACAGGCCAGGCGCAATCAAATCCACCCACTGCTATACTTTGTGTTATTTTATCAATCCTAAGTTACCTCAGTTACCTTCTTCTAAGGTAACTGAGAAATGTCATGTCTTTCATCTGGACTTTACATGTAGTTGAAGCTATTTGCGTTTGTAATCTCTTCTAAATTATGGGTTGATTGCTTTTTTCAAAAGGCCCTGTTTGTCATCCTTCAGTTGAGTTCCTCAACTGAATAATGAAACTGAAAGACTTGATAAGAAGTCAAGGGAGGGCATCCATTTAAATAAATGAAATTATTTAATTTTATTTGACATAGATAGATTAGCATTTAGACTGTAATAAAGCAAAATCATGGATAAAAGCACCAAGCTGTTGCTAAGTGAATATCATATATTTCCCGAAAGAAATAATGTGTGTGCAATCTTTCAAGCTCTAACAGCATTTGCCTCTTGGCAAAGATCAGACTGAGACACTAAGAGGCAGATCAGTGGAAGAGTCCCAGGAGAGAACTCTGTCTCCATCGCACTCTCAATAACACCAACACACACATGCTCACACACTCAAATATGTAGAGATACCACATGATCACACACTTTCTATCTCTCTCTGTCAAACGCATAGACAGATCCGCATTCACATTCTGTGTATAGACACATACAGGCACACACATACCTACACACTGTCACTGTGTGTTTCTCTGCTTATTTGCACTGCATAATCAATGTGAAAGGACTCAGAGACATTGCAATTACAATCATTATTACCATAAAAACAATCTCTGTGTATATTCACACACCAGCAGGACCCATCTAATTGAATCTATTTCCTTTGCAGATGGTGGATTCACCTTCCGTCATGGTGGATGTTGTCTGATTTCCATGCTGTGGAAATAGGGTTTTATTTCCTGGCTTATCTCTACTGCTTCTACCTCATCTGCTGTCGGTTCCCTCAGCCTCTCACCCCCTCTCTCTGTCTTTCTCTTGCTTCCTCTCTCATTCTGTCCCCCTTTCTCACTAACATTACTTCCACCACCAGCAGAAAAATGATGATAATTGGCCATTTTGGGCTCAGGCAGCTGCTAACATGAAAGTGAAAGTGGCTCCAGTTTAGAGGGCTGGCTGCAACCTCCACAACAGTTTTTGACTAATCACCATGAATGCCTCTTCTCCATCGCATCCCCCATACTCACCATAACCACACTCATACATGCACGTGTACCTAGGAAACGGGAATAAACTCATGAACAAACACATAAACGTGACCGCTGTCGCCAGTGATTTGATCTCTTCATGACTGATCTGAATCTGAGAGCTGGAACAGACGTATGTCTCCTATATACAGATTTAAAAGCCTCTTATCTTCCCTCTCAAAGGCTTTAAGCAAGGACGCTTTGCTCCACTGAATAATAAATGAGAAAGTTCCACTTGACTTGTAGCTTTTAATTTAAACCAAGCCATTACCTAACTTGTTTCAATTAGGCATCTTCCAACTGTATGGAATTGGCTGGCCAAAGTGTGAGATCATGCTTTTTTGACAGAGCCTCTTTGCAAATTTGTAAAGCAAATGAAATCATTTCATAGTGTTACAGTGGAAAATCATAAAATTGAATGGAGTGATTCCACTATTTTGCAGAACAACCCGCGGCTTGGTACCTTGTAACAGAGATCCAATCGATGCCTCTGAAGCTTTAATCACATCTAACTTTAATGCTAGCCATATCTCCTAGGTCTAATTCTTTACTTTCACACCAAATTACTTTTTGGCCCAAGGCACATTTTCTCAAGAATGTATCTGTGGTCACAGCTTCAGCAGTCCACAGCCATGATCCATTGATTGACACACAGCTAAGGGCTGGATTTTAGCGGGGAGAGGTACAAGTAAGAAATATGTCTGGTTGTATCACTGGAATTATGGCACATGTTATAACACCGTCATTACACAGAGCAGATAAGCCCTGGGGTATGACTGTCATTAATATTGGACATGTACTATGACTTATATTGGGTGCAGACCAGTGTAGAGAGACAGCCATAACACATTTACCAGGTTTGAGACCAATTTCCTCAGTAAGAATCCAACCAGAGAATGAACTAAAAGTCAGAATTGTAGTAGTTAATGAAAATCCTCATAGCGAATCTGGTCAATTTCATTTCATCATTTTAGATCCATTTCAGCGGTTTCACTCTATCAAAAATGATTCCACTCAAACTAGGATTTGCCTGTGTGCTATTATAACTACTGAAACAGAAAATATTCTCAAATGTATGCAGTATCTGATCTTTAATAATAAAAGATTGTCTTGTAATCCACTATTCTGCTGGCAAGATGCATTGTTGATATTTAAAAGAGTCAGAGTGCCATCATGTGGCAAGTCCCTGAACTGCAGCCTGGTGTGTGAAAGAGATGTCATGCCTGGTTTCAAAATAAAGAATATTTAGATTGAGAACACATTTCATTCATATATTAAGAATATAATTATGCATTGTTTTTAGCAATTGCTTTGTGTTGTCATTCATGTCCATAAATACTCTGAAATCTAAAGAAATGGCCATTCACATTGTTGTTAAATGCTTCAACAGAACAGTTTCTGCTAGCTCCTGCAGATGTCTCTCCTCACCCAGGAGTACTTCTGTTTTTAGATCTTTGGCAAATCCAATAACCTGGAGTAAATGCAGTTACATCACCATAGCAGACCAGACTCTCTGTGCATCTGTGTGTGTTTCTCACCGAGTGCTCGTGTGTGTGTGTGTGTGTGTGTGTGTGGGTGAGTGAGTGAGTGCGTGTCTCTAATGTGCATGCATGGTGCGAGTACATTTTTTTGTTGGGGATTGGGGTCAGTGTTTGTGCCTCTATCAGACGGCTAGCTTGTCTGAGATTGTCCATAGGCGGTATCTGTGCATGTGTTAGCTACATGTGCTTCTCGTACACGTGCAAGCCTGCATCATCTGTTTGGTAGAAGAAGAAGTTTGGGAGAAAGTTCATTCCAATTTTTTTTTTTAAAAGTGGAGGCTGTAAGTTAAACACAATCACACAAGCTTGTGTCGAGCTCATTTCCATACAGGATACAGGTGGCATAGCACCCTCAGTGCATAACCGGGATTAGCATTAACTTGTTGGATGCCTACAGTGCCTCATATCTCTGATAATTACTCCCTGCTTCACGGAGGAAGGGCAGGGAAGGGACAGGAACACTCACCAAGCATACCACTGCCTCTGTAACTGGGGCATGGATAGAGAAGCAGCAGAGAGGACAGAGAGAGTGAAGTATGGATAGAGGGAGCATGCCCTTGCTATGCATTTAATTGATAGGCCTAATAACTCAGCCATTGCTCCCCCTGCACCAATAAAGGGGACTGTCCGAAGCTTGATTTTCACAGCTAAAGCGGCACAGAGGACACTGTCCAGGCACAATGATGTGGTCAGAGGTCAACATTCATCAGGGAGATAAAACCGACAGCTCGAAAAGAACTTTCTTATTGAGCTATCAGTGAGAGGGAAAGTTAGTTAACCGTTGATCAAGCTGCTAATTGTGTACTCTCTGGCTTAAGCTCTCTACCCCTTGCAGGATAATCAACTCCAGAGAATGTTAAACCATTGAGAGGGCACAGGATGACCTGCAATGATTTACCTCCTTTTTTCTTCTCTGTTAAATACTCCTCCACTGCAGTCTCCAGTCTCTCCACCCATCCCCATTCCTTGGGTTTTTACTATCAGAAACTTTGCCCTGCAAAGATGTGGAGACGCACGGATGAGAGGAAGCGGTGTTTTGTGTGCCAGGCTGCCTTTGTCTCACTGCTGCTGACCCACAAACACAGCCAAGTCCGGCTCAGCCCAAGGCCTGCAGAGCTAGATACAGAGCCAGATAAAGACTCACACAGATAACTATAATACAGTGGCGGGATAAACATCTGCCTGCTCCTCTAAAACACACACAGATCGCACCTCCGACTGTGTGCCAGGGTAACTTGCAGACACAAACACACAAAAATGCAAGTCTAGAGAAACTGACATCACAATTTACAAAAAAAAAAAGAAATGACATCCAACAAATGACCTAAGAAACCTAATTCTTTTCACTGACATTAGTGCATATCGCATATCGTACTGAAGATGTTCTTCTTTCCGGTGGGTTGATTTTGATTTGAATTCCTAAAAAATCTGCTGTTTCCTCCCTTGCCCTGAAACAGGAAGTAGAACTCCGGCCGTCTTCCGCTCCTCTTGTTTATTGGAACCCGCCTTCCTGTTTTCAGATTCATCCTGATAGTGGCTGAAAAGTCCCCCACACGCACTCACCATCTCCCTCTTTCTCTGTGTGTGTGTCTGTCTTCCTCTCTCTCCTTCCCTCCCTCTTTCTGAAATCTGATAGATAAGTAGCTCAGCGAGACCGGCCACTCTTTTCCCATCATCTCTCTCGCCAGCAAAAAAAAAAATCCTCAACATTCCACCTATTCATGTGTTCTGTGCTGGTACAAATCATGGAGAGTTTGTGTTTGTGTGTGTGTGTGAGAGAGAGAGTGAGGGAAAGAGAGAGACAGAAGGTGTGTGTGTGTGTGTGTGTGTTGTGCAACACTGCAGTTCTACTCAAATGTCATATTGTCCCAAAAGGATTGCAGGTAACATTAAAGTGCTATTAGGATGTGCTTGTTTATATGTGTGTGTGTGTGTGTGTGTGTGTGTGTGTGTGTGTGTGTGTGTGTGTGTGTGTGTGTTTGTGGCAGTGATGGTGCCATGAGCAGCCAGGCCAGCGAAGAATGCAGATCAGTGCAGAGGGAATGTCAGGAATGTCAGTGTAATTTTATCTAACTCTCCTCTACCACCGGAGGCAACTATTACCTGAACTGAGTGGGCACGACTGGGAGTGTGCAAGAGTGTGTCTTGCTGTTTCTATAAGTTTATGTATTTGTGGCAAGGAATTATAGACACATACAAGCACGGTTGCAGCGTCTCCTCCCAGTCTCCTATACACAGAAAGCCTATACCCATCTATGGGCATGCAGAGTACTAAACAGTATTTCAGCCACAATGTCCACAAACACCTTATAAACACTGAACAGTGAGTCCGACCGAACTCCCAGCTTCTCATATGAGCTACACCTCCTGAGTCCAGTTCCCAGGATTTAGTAAGCCATTCATTTGATATCACAACATATCTGCCCCCTCTCCCTCCCTGTCTGGCTGGCTTTTTCACGGCAGCCTCTGTTTTCACTCAGCGGCTTTGACAAAGACTGGTGAAATAATTACAGCTGGGCCTAAACTCAGAGTGTGTTTGTCTCCAGTAATCTCCACCAAGCCCACCGGTGGGGACCGTGTCACAGGAAGAGGAGGAAGAAGTCGATTGTTCTGAAAACGAGAAGCCAATGACATCATTTCAAAGAGCACTATTCTTCGGAGCGTTCGGCGCTTGGGGTAAATAGGCAACAATGTGAACTAAATGTACGGGACTTGTGAAATATCATTATGAGAGTGCTGTTGAACACGTGCCTGCTTGGAAGACAGATGCTTAATCTCTCCGTCTCTTTCTTTTCACCCTCTCACACACTATTAATCTCTTTTGCTGTCTTCATCTCTCTCTCTCGCCCTCTCCGTTGCTCTCTCTTACTCTCTCTCTTTCTCACTCACACACACACACACACACAACACGGTGTGACTGAAGTTATTTTCTAAACCTTGACAGATAACAGGTCAGTATTATGTCTACGCAGGCCAGATCCGAGCTGAGCCATTTGTCCCGTTTTGTCCAGGATGTCTTTTGTGACGGGAGGGGACAGCAGGAAGACTGCCTGGGTCCTGAGGAAGTGAGTGAGTGTAAGAGGGGAGGAGGGAAGAAGGGAAACAGGGAGAAACAGTTGATACAAAAACATGAGAATAGATGACGGTTTAAAAAGCTGCCACAGAGCTGTAAGAAAATTCAAACATATATGTGCATAAAAACAACAACATCCCATCAAGACAACAGAAATGGCCACAGTCCTTGTCCATATTAAGACGTTCCATTAGAGGAGAGGTCGGCTGAAGAAGATGAGGCTACTGTAATTCACAGTGACAGCTGTGGATGAGTTATGGGGGAAGTGTAGCATGTAAATCACTGTGTTACTACTACTACTACACCCCGAAGTACCTTAGGCTGCTCCAGGGAGAGGACCAGGGAGCACAGAGCGGCTCCACGGGCAGCAAGGGAAGCATGGACACACAGAGATATTTACATACAGTCAGACAGACTTCCTGGCATTGTCAGCCTGAGAGCGTTGATGTCAGATCCACTCCTTCCTGTGCAGAAGGGAGAACGCCATGCGATGACAATGGGCCCAAAACAGGACAAAGAGGAAATGTTTAAATTTAGGCCCCTTCTCCACCATCTCCTCTTTCACAGCTATGGAGCTCTGGAGCTGTTTAGTTTTAGTGAATTCCTTCAGTTTCTCCCCCCTGTGCTCCCTCTCCCCATTGTGTCTTTTCAATAGAAGGATTTTCACATTCTACGCAAATCCCAAAGGAGGTGCAGCGAGTGAGACCAGAGTTCGGTCAATCACTTGTTTTCACGTGTTCCTTTGTAAATCATAAGTGACACCTTGAATCCATCCAACAAATAAGACAAACAAGACCTTTGAAAGAGGCAACTCATTGCTGTGATTGTTTACCCTCTATAGCAATTAATTAGACTATAGAAATGACAAACAAATGCACAACAAATGTCTATAGTGGTATATATCATATTCATATAAAAGGAGATCAGAAAATATATAGAACCAATACTGTTATTTCCGTGTGTGTGTGTGTGTGTGTGTGTGTGTGTGCGTGTGTGTGTGCGCGTGCGTGCGCGTTTGTCCGTCCGTCTGTCCGCTCGTGCGCGCGTTCCTGTGTATGTGTGTGGTTGCTCTGTCTGCGTGAGAGCTTTTATCACAAATCAGAGTGTCGGCGTCTGCTGGAGCTTACAGGGCAAGAGTTCACCGGGCTGTCGCTAAGTTAGGGAGTTTCTCTCAGTTTGACGAGAGCTGACGAACTTTAGAGGCAAAACCAAACACATGTGATCCACCAAGGAGCCGCTCTCCGCAACATAACTTCAGACTTACTCATGGATATAAAAAAGTTTAACCAGAGCAAACAGAGGCGTTTATACACACTTAGAAGTACTGTAGCGGCGATTCCCTTTTAAAAGGAAGGGCTTTTGGGGTAAGTGGACAGTTTTCACAGCTAAATTGTTGCTAAATAGTTCGTTGTTTTTTTTTTATGGCGGATATTATTTGGGAAGCTCTTCCCGGTTTCTGAAAAGTGTGAATATTTGACAGCGGTTGGTGTCCTGTTTGAATAAACTTCAAACTTCATGAGGGAGTGGAAAACGAAAACTTCACCAGGGACTTGATTCAGGCGCCCTGTTGTTATGTAGCCTACGCTGTTTTAACGCGGTGTACACAGCATTAAAAAGTAGAAGAACCCATCAGTCACTTCAACGTTTAACTTGCACTTTTTAACGTGCAGCCGGCATTATTATTACCGCTTCATGGGAACTGGGTAGCATACCTGGATTTGTTGTCACTGTGAAATACTGAAGTCGAACTACTCCTTGCCAAAGGGTTATTATCATGTTTGTGTGTGTTTTTAGCAGCTTATACCTGTCATGCAGGCATTCAAACATACTGGGAAATTCATATTTATAAATAAACCTGTTTTTGTTGTGACCCTTTCACAAGATCCAAAATTATTTGAGATTTACATGTATAATACTAGGGTTATATGACTAGAAATATCCTGATATTGTTACATTTTTAAATGATTGATTATTTAGGGGTAGTGTGTACAGAGACACTGTAGTCACTTTTATTGCAGTATTCTGTATGACCTCTAAGGTGAGCAGCTCTTCAGTGATGATCCTCGTATAATAGCAAAGGAATATGGTTGGGCTATAAAATATCTGCTGCCCCCACATATTGAAGACATTACTAAACATGGCTACTTAACATACAGTGGTGTCGGGCTAACACTTGTCTAGCATCTTCTTCCTCAGAGGAAGCTTGTCTGAGCCGTGATGATGTCACAGACAGAGCAGGCCTGAAATAACCAGACATCTCTGTAGTGAGTGTTTCCATGACAACACAGGCTTCTGGTTTAAATGGTGGACAGAGGACTGTGTCTCAATAATTACTTTGGATAATATGGACCAAATATGGGGGGAGGAGTATGGTGGGTGTTTGTGACTGCTGACTCATGGTGAAAGGACCCTCGAACTAGAACAGCGGCACAAACAAGACCTTTAAGCCTTTATCTGTAGTCTATACTACATCCAAAATGAGTTGCACGCATAGATATATAATGGTTGTCTACCACCGAAAGTATTTAAACTTATGTATACGATACCATCTATGTAGCTACTTGCCAAGTAAGTTAAGACAGAATAAGAAAAATTGAAATGACAAGGCAGTCAGTTTAATGTCAAGCTTTCCAGAATAATAATGTGGCTTTGTTCCTCCAGGTGTGTGTGAGACAGACGTGATGGCTGTTGGAGCTGATAGCTGACACTATAGAATGAAAGAGGATGGAACAGACAGACAACCCTACCTCTGAGAGCAACAACCCTAATGGGTTTGTCAACCGAGTGTTTAATGTTTCCCTGGATGTGGAGAATGAGACAAGCAGTGTGTATATTCAGGAGACTGGGCCTGGACCTACAGCGGGACAGGGAGAGACCCAGGCTGCCCCTCCTCAGACGCCAGTCAAGGACAGACCAGAGGTCAACCGGAGGGCCCGGGCCACAGGGGGCATTTGGAAAATCTTGACCCGAAAACGAGCGGTCTCAGAGCTGGAGCGGAGACCCCACTCCATGATCCTCCCTGGGGAGGCTGCCACCCCCAAACTCTCTTTTGCTGACAAAGTTCGCTCTTTCAAGAAGCTTAAATCTCCCTCTGTGTTTAGAGGGAAGACAGGGAAATTGTCCAGTGCCAAGTTCAGCAGCTCCCTGGTTGATGAGGAGTCTTTCTGCCGCGACTTTGGCTCTCCTCTGCAGTCCAGCAGGGGCACGCTCAGAAACCGTGGCAAGAGGCACTCTTACGCCGGCTACACGGCTGAGTTTGACTGCTCGTTTGAAGACATTGACCTCTCAGCTCCGACAGACAGCCACCAGCCTGCCCCAGTGGGAGAGGCTGTGACCCAGAATGGCTGTAAACCATCAGAAAGAGTTTGCTACACTAAAAGAGGCCACAGCAACTCGACCAACTGTAACAACTCTGCCGCAGGCTGTGAAGAGCCTAATGTTAAGGGTAGCCCCAGGACCAATGTCAGGGGAGGGAGGAGACACAAGGGGTCAGAAGTGTGGAGTTACCTGAGAAGGATTTCTCTCCTTGGGAAGGCCAATCCTGTCTACTCAGAGAGGAGCTTTGACTCTGAGCTTCACACTCTGGACAAGACTGTGGATTCAGATTTTGGCTCTGTAGATTTTGAGTCCGTCAGAGACTTCCAGCCAGTACCCCCAAAGCACTCGGACACCAAAGGTCACTTCGGTGGTTTGTTCAAGTTCTTCAACAGCGTTGCAGAGACAGCCAGAAAATGGCGGACATCATCACGTTCTTTCTCTCCTCCAGAGGGAGAGAGGACTCCGCTGGGCTCCCCACGAGCCCCACAGCGATCTGTGGACAGTGTTCACAGTGTTTCCCTCACTCTCCACAGCGAGGAACATCCAAAACCTCAGCCTATCCCTTCGTCACCAGTGACCCCTAAATCCTCACACTCCAATAGCTATGACACTGAGGCTCCAGCAGCAGTGAATAGTGGGCGCTCTCCTAAGGTAGTCCTGAAAGCCTTTAGGGCATGCCCAGGGTCGCCCAGTGTCAATGGCGTTCAGTGCTTGATTTCAGAGGGTACAGAGAAACATATAGACAGACAGACAAACCACAGGACCGCAGCCATTGTACAGAACAGTGTAACCCAACCAGGTCTGAAGACAGAGACAGAAAAAGAAGCTGACGTTGATGTTGTAACGGATCCACTAGACAACCTCTGTCAAGAGGAAAAAGTGGAAGGACGCTCAGGAAATGAGCAGGATTCCAGAGATGCTCCACCTGACTCCCATCAGACAGAGGAAGCAAATATCCAATCACAGGCAGGAGACAAAGAAAGCATATCCAATAGCGTACCAGCATCAGACTCCACAGAGGAAATATTTAAGGTATGTATGTGACATTGAACACAGAATAGGTTTTTGTTAATTATTTGCCACTGAATCTGACAAAGATGTATGTATTTACGAACTCAGTAAATTGTGCTGCTGTAGTACTTTTCAAAGAGAACAGCATTTCCCCAAATGTCACTGATTTATGCCTTAACCACATTCCATTGCAGCCTTTGTTTTCATAATTCACATTGCCAGTGTCATGCATCATGTAACTACTGCATATGGTCAAAATGTCATCATTTATGTAACAATTTTAACCTTGACATTCTTTTGCTTATTAGAATCATCAACAATGTAAACAGTGCCAGAGCTTTAACACATTACCTCATGCCATGAGTGTATGTACTGTGTGCTTGTTCTTTTGCACCATCTGTTGGTGAGAAGGGGAAATTGTGTCAGTGATCACAATGGTGGACACCATACCAGAAGAGTTTGTCCTTTCCTGCTTAGCCGGCCCCCTGTAGCACGCCAGGAAACCCTGTTTCCCATAGAGTGGGCCATGTGTGACTGTGGTAGCCCTAGAGCTTTGTGACGTCTGCGCTTCATGACAGCACCCCCTCCCTTCTCACTCCAGTCGAGGCATTAGTCATCTCCCCTCTAGTCTCACACCAACAAGTCAGGACACGTTAGGCCCGTCCAACTCCCAATAACAAAATGAGATATGACATCTCAATACTCAGCACACTTTCATAGGGGTTTATTATGCAAGGGCAAGAGCTGTGGGAAAGGGTGTTAAAAGGAGAGTGTTAACGTACAGTCACACAGCAATTTAGGAAAAATGATGGCACCACAAAAATCCCTTTCCCTAATCACCAACTGTTGACAAAGAAATCCACCTGTCTTCTGAGTTTTTTTCTTCTCTACAAATTAACTGCCATTAAAAGGGCAGACTGAGGCATGAAACTTCTTACCGTTGCTTTACTGTGTAATCAAAATACATGCTGATAAAGCATTTTGAAGTTTACATTTTTGATGAATCTATAGAGACAACATTACCCAATCCACCCCCCTTAAGATATATTGTTGTACCCTTCTGAATATGGGCCAGGCTACTGAGTATCTGTGCCTATCACAGCTGTGTGAGCAGATTGCCGGAGGTATGACAGGCTGCAGTGTAGGACAGCCCAACCCAGCAATGTTCCATTCTAGCTCAGGGAAGACCCCTGCACCTCGCAAGCCACCACGCACTCGTCCTCGCCCCGCCTCAGCCGTACTGGACCTTTGGAGGCCCGTCCCAGAGCGAGAACTCTATAACCAGTATACTAAGCAGTATACTGAGGGAGGCTCACTATGTCGGCGGAGACGCAGGCCTGCTCCCACCATTCATCCGGGGCAGAGACGGATGGCTGCTCACTCCAGGCCATGCTCTGTTATAGAGGCCAGTGTTACTAGAGAGACACAGTCTACGGAGCTGCACCACAGAGTAAGATGTCAATTCACAAACACAGGCACGCATGCATGAATGAACAAAAAAAGCAAATACATAAAGATATATAGGCAGACACAAAAAAATGCATGGATGAACACACTGTTAACACAAGAAACACATACACACGCGTATGCGATGAAATACACATACACACATACACACACACACATACACACACATATATAGATATGTATGTATGTATGTATGTATATATATACATATATATACACACACACACACACATATAGATATTTCATCCTGGTATTGAAAGAGTCAAAGTAGCAGAGCAGTCTCTGACCAGTAGTCTCTGCCAACTCACTGATAAATATAGCCTTGCCAAGCCCATACTGAATCAAACACACACTACATACTTTGAAGGAGAGCCCAGTACTAACCCAGTATTTAAATACTCACCACTAGCTACAACAATGCATGCATGCTCTGGCCCATTTATAGAGGCCTGTATTTCTGGATGCCGCTTTTCTTTTAGCTCATCTCTCCCTTGCTGTCTCTCTGTCTCTGTCTCTGTCTCTCTCCCCCTCCCCTAATTCTCTCTCTCTCTCTCTTTCTCTCTCAATCTTTTTCTTTCTGGCCAATTTTCTGCCTCATCGCTCCCATAAGCTCTACCTCTCGTTGCCCTTACTCAGAGTCACTTCATTTTAACCTGAGAGACCGCCTGGTTGGCATGATGTATAGTCTCTCAAGGTTTGCTGCAGGGCACGCGCAACAACCAGTGCACCAGAATAGACTCGCTGGATGTGAAATACTTTAATTCACTGCAAAAAGGGGACAAGGCAGTAAGGAAGAAATGGTTTTTCATGTGAAGGGCAGGGGAGTGTGTGCGTTCAACCTTGTGTGTGTGTGTGTGAGTATATGTGTGTGTGAGTGTGAGTATGTGTATTAAGGTAATTGTGTATGGCTTGGTGGGAGGTCATACACGTGTGAGGTATATGCCCTAACCACTCAGTACCCTCTAGGCCTTGTCTCGTCCCCCGGGGGTGTCACCATTAGAGCCCCCACTCAGGGTTTCTCTCCAGCGGTGCCGCTCCCTTCCTCTGCCCCCCAGCACTCTCACAGCCTTGGCACTGCTTCTACCGCAAACAGGTATGAGTCCGCATTTTTTATTTTATATTAATATGTACTTAATGATATTCTGTTTCATACTGCAGCAGTGATTTGTTTTGCAGTCATTCATTTGTATTTGGCCTCTCCACTGACACGAGATAAATTAAATTAGCTGAAAATATGACCGACGTCTATGTGTGACAATTGTACAGCTGTCTGTCAGTCATTCATCTGCCTGCCTGCCTGTTTGTCTGTCTGTGTTTTTCTTTGTGTCTCACAGACATGGGTCAGTCATCGTCGTCGGTGCGTCTGCGGTCTGGAGACTCCGGTAGCTGCAGAAGGAGGCTGCTAAGACCTGGCTCAGAACCACTGCAGGTTAACATAGTGAGTCTAACATGCACAGAAATATACAGACCAGCCATCCATGCACATATACACAAGCACACACACACACATCCCATTCCCACCACTCACAGAAATGCACGCACACATAGACACAGATTGATCTCGTCACAGCAACTCTCCCCTCTCTCTGTCAGGCTTCCATGGCTTTTAACCTGATTTATATCTTAAAGTGCCTATATACTGCACACACACACACATTCCCATACATGCCCTCACTCAGTTTGTTTGCTTGATGGATATAGAGCTAGACATGAGATAATAGAATTTTTAATTGAATTGGATCCATGACTTTTATAAACAACCTCTTACAGTACTCTAAAGCTCATATTGTGCAGCTTATAAGGTAATGGCCAACTTTTCATCAAATACGAGTGGAACTAGTACATAAAGATGACGGCGTTGTGGATTAATGTCATCCATTTCTGTCAGGCCGTTCCTCATTATGAACTGGGAACCAAACATTTTCGGATGTTTTTCAAACTGTCATCTCTCTTTCGCTACATCATTTTCATATACCTGGCATGCTGGTGTCCCATGAAATGTGAAACATGTCTTTGTCGCTTGTATAAAATCGGCTTCAGAGCGCATTGCAATAATAATACTCGAGAAGTTAAACCAGGCATTTCAGAATCAGTGCTTTGATGTGCAAGTGGCCCCAGGGGGATTCTACTGGAAGGAGATACAGAGTTCTCTGAAACATCCTGACGGGGCAGTGAGTGTTTCTGGGGCTGTGTCCAACAGCTAAACCCACAGAGTTGGGATGCATCGTGCTCAACACTGTATGCATGACTATTTGAGCATACCTAATTCTGTCAGTGTTGAATTCTAAATGCGGGGTTACAGCCACTTTGTCATGTTGTTGTTGTTTTAGCGTCACTCACTGCTGCAGGGCATCATGAGTAGCATTTATTACACTGCTTCAATCAAATGTGGAAATTAGTATTTTGTGGTTTTCTAAGTATAAAAAGAATTTGTGCCCTTAAATATCTACAACTTCGGTATATTTTAGGAATTAACGTGTACTCAGTAATGTAGTAGTTTGCTGTAGAGATTCTAGTAATTACTCACAAGTACTTGATTTGAATCGACTGAATGTTGAGTTAACAACATTTGAGTCTGATTTATGTGGGCCATATTAAAGATAGCGATGCTGTTGACTCGACTGTTGATTTATGAGCACCAGGCTTTCCCCTCTCACAAGATTTATCTTTGCATTGAAATGTGGACATAGTAGCTTTAAAGAGGTGATTCTGCTGCCCTTAAACTCAATCAGCTGGTAACCAGGACACTCTTTAAAGGCCAGTCCAGGGGTTGCCGGGGATGGAGCTATCAATTTGATTATAACTTATAACTTTTTTTTCTCTCTGGTCTAAATAGTGTTTGTGAGCCACTGCACGTTGTTGCCATGACACTCGCTGGCTCCTGTTCATCTTCTTGCTTCTATCTTTAGGCAGCCTTTTTAAGTGTGAGCTAAATAGAGACTGTGTGTGGGTGAGAGAGAGAAAAAGGGGTGGGAGAGAAACAGAGAGGGGAAGAGAGATGTTCCCATTGTGTGTGTGCTTTTGTGTTGTGGCCCTCCCTTGGGGCAGGAGGGGTACCTTTTAATGTGAAATGTGGACAGATAACATTGTGAACACGTTGTGTGTGTTTGAATGGTCAGGGAAGTTCATTTGTATCAGGCTCCACTGATGGGATTTTTAACTATATCTTGTGAGCATGGAGGTTGCGTGTGTATGTGCACAATATGACATAACATGGTAACACAGCTGTAGTGCAGTCACATGGACGGATGATTCGTGAACATGAGAACAGTGTAGCTTTCCTATTTCTGGTAAGTCATGCATTGTTTATTTGGTTTTGATTCCACTTTAGGATTGAATGTGCTGTTTGTGATACAGTTGCCGTGTGTGTTACAGTCTTCCTGTGAGGAAGACTACTGGATCCTAGAGGCCGCAGGCAGAGATAGAGCATTCTCACTGCAGTGGATTAACTACTGATGCTGATGCCTCTCTTCTCCCTTTCCTGTCAATGGATTTATAGCCCAGTCATTACCCCATTTCTCCTCTCCTCTCTTCTCCTCTCCTCTCTTTCACCAATAGTAGCGTTAGCAGTCTTTGTTAATTCCTATGCAGATGAGAGAATAACTTCCTGTGTGTTACTGATACTGTGCCTGAAGCTCTGCTGTACACCGATGAAAAAAAGGGGGTTGTTTTTTGCCCGGGGCTTCACGCGGAATAAAAGAGTTTCAACAGACCACTCGCGCGATTCAGTTTGGGCAAACCTGAGTCCGTCCGGTCCTAATCACATTATGCAATGCCATTTATTATGAACGGATGAGTCAGCAGGCAGTGGATAGCTGGGTAATGATGAAAAAAGGGCAAAATAGATGTGTACAGTTGTGTATGGACATACATACACATACACACACACACACGTCTACATTCATATACATGTGGGGAGTACTGCTGCTCATATGTTAATTTAATCACACCATGCACAGAGGCTGTACGTTGCTGATGACCACCTCCCAGGACTAGACCTCACTGACACACTCGCATATTTCTCTCCCCTCTCTCTGTCTCTCCCTCTCTTACGCACAGACACACATACACACACACTTCACATGCTCTTCTGATGTGTTCAGAATTCATCTGCCAGGGTGCATGAGTCATTGCATTGACAATTTCATTATTTGCTGAGGAATGAATAGCATAGACTAGTAATATCTCTGTCAAACAGACTGTGAATGTGTAGCATTTGTTTCACCCCTAGCTTTATTTCAGTACCTTGCCATGGGAATAGGTCTTCCTCAAAATAACTATGTATGTACAGTCCACATTCTGAGCTACAGGCAACCTAGAATCCTCCATCAGTGTTCATTCAGTGGTGTTCGCCTGCCAAGGTACAGGCTTGTATCCACAGTGACTTGCTGCAGCTACCAGCTAATACTGTTTTGGAGGATGTGGTGGGCTATGATAAATAATAGTGCTGCTGACTGAATCTGAGCAGGTGGGTGTGTCAGATCCTCTCCAGACTGGTTCTTCCAAAGAATGTGTTTCACCCTGTCAGGTGTCTATAGCTGTGTAGGTGTGTGTGTGTGTGTGTGTGTGTGTGTGGCTCCGTGTTTATGTGTGCGTTGTATGTATTTGTTTCTGTGTGTGTGTGTGTTAGAGAAAGTGAGAGACAGAGAGGCTCAGGGCCTTTTCTCTTATATAACCGTTGAGAGGGTTTCCTTTGCTCCCTACAAAAGCCATTTCCACTTTTTTTTCAGATGGCTGCATGCTCTCTGGGACTGGAGGCACATTGTGCTATGCTAATTCTCTGACTCACTGGTGTATCCTGTTTTAACTCTGTTTTAACTCTGTGTTCTGTCCAAACATGCATGTCTGTTCATGCACACGTGTGTTTTTGTGCTTTGTTAGTGCACATTCTGGTGCATGGCAACCAGCAAAGCCTTCCCTCCATCCTCACTCTCTTAGTCGCATTTATATCGCATCATTACCACAGTTTAACAGTGGCCATAAAGTGGTGGGCGATTTCAGTAATGTCAAAGCATGCAGTGATTTTGTTATGATATTATTCTGAGGCCTGAGGCAACGCAGTGCTTGTTATCCTGCATCAGATATATCGTTTGTGATGGTTTTTCAGGGCTGCCTAGGTGATTTTACCCACAGTCATCAAGTTCAAGTGCTTATGTCATATACTGTTTATTTTTCATGGCTATTATTTGACAGGTATATCCTGAAGATTAAGCCTCAAGTCAACAAATGGAATAGCGCCATCTAGGGATGGGCAGTACGATGTTCTTATATCATCATGATATAAGATGTGTGTTCACAGACTATGGACTTTTGTAATACATTTTGGCAGGCTGCAATTTATGGAGTAAATTCCATTAGTAAATGTTATGAATTCACAGGTTTCACCAAACTTTTCACTCAGGTATCTGTGTAACTTTCCCACTAATCTGAAAACGCCATCTCATTCGAGTGTATTGTCGAGAACAAACAAAAAGACTGTTATTGTCGAAAACACATTACAAATTGAGCACACGTGAACAAGCTTTGCCCTGGGAATGAGGGTGATAAGTATCTCCATTCATCACCCTTCTCAATACATTAATCAGACTTCATAAGGGGTTATCAGCCAGATGCTTTGCCAACACATGCAGGCAAGGTTCTGCCAACTGTTGACGTGGGGATCGAGTGTGTGATGCGTCATTTGTTGGTGCCTCTAAAAATGAGCCAGCTCGATCTGCCTTCTTGGAAATTGCCTACAAATGGTGCATTATTGATTCATCATTTTCAGCCAAGGGAACTGTCGCGTCCAGCATGAAAGAAACAACCTACCACTGTGTCCACAAACACAACTCTCAAACTGTGAGGTGACATCTAATCTGACTGGTCAGAAAAAGCCCAACAGAAAAGGAGGGGGGGCGGTGGCACAGCAGAGAAGCACAGATGACAGCCCCAAAGATGAAAGCTGAAATCTGTATTTTTATTTTTTTTTTTTTGATATGTTGTTGTGATGCCTATGAGCATAGTAAAACACTGAAACAGGCACATTTGCCATAGCTGGAGGCCCACTCCATACCGTGCTATTTGAAAGTGTCCAAAGCATCAATGGGCCTGTCAGGTTGTACCTCTCCTGGTTGACAGTGTCAGTAAAGTATGTTCAAAACAGAGCAGTTACACTATAAACCAGATGAACCAACCAACCAACCACAGAAATCTTACAGGCAAATACAGACGGTGTTAGCAATGGGCTCATAAATTGCTGTGAAGCTGTTGTCACATCAACATGTTTACATCACCCCAATGCTGTTTTACTTTAAAATTTCAACACTTTAGTAAATAATATATTTGTGTTCATGTTGTCCGGTTGGTCGATGGCATTTTCACTTTGCTGTAGATATGAGATGCTCTCTCATGTGATGCTATTGTTTGCCTCCATGGAACGACAACATGCAGAAGGTAATGGAATTCAGCTTTAATACCTAGAAAGAAATAGTAAGAGCTTGTTTTTTTTTTCTTTCCATCCTCTCTCTATTTTTTCTTGGCTCCCATCCACTGGGGCCAGTTACTGACAAGTAAACTGGCCCAGGTCCAGATCTTGATTGTGGTCACATTTGTTGATTGTTTAAGCACTGAAAATGCTATATAAATAAAGATATGGATTTTTATTAATGTAGTGGCCCTGCGCCATTGAGCAATCTTTATTGTCAGGCCCTGAGACAGCATGGAAGCCTGCCCACTGCTGTGGTTATTTTAGGGTGAGTCTTGAATATGTGCTTTTCACTCATTTTTGTTCATAAATAAATAAATTCAATAATTTATTTATTTATAATGAACAAAAACAGAAATATTATGACACCAGGTCATTGTAGAGGGGGTGAGGGCCTGAAGCAGACCCTCATACATAACCTACAGGCCACATTGAGACACAAGACAAAACTGTTATGGGGACACAGGTTGGAACGGAGAGAAAAATGCCCAATTACAAATACAAACAGTGACCTTTCAGCACTATTTCACCAGTAACTTGTTCAAACCTCAGTCAATAAAGGATAAATATGTCTTGGAGATTATAAGCAGGGCAGGCAACCAATAATAAGCTATCTGACAAATATTTCGGAGATGAAATAAATGTACAGTTTAACATTCACTGATGTTGGGGTGCTCATGAAACCACACAGCCAAATACACTATCAGGTCACACATTATTATCCCCCACACATGACAGCAAATTGTATGTGCTCAAACCAATGGAACTGGCAGGCCACACATGAATACAATAGACGCGGCTGTCTACCTCAATACATAAGCAGCAATAAACGACACAAATTTTGAACCGGGCCAGCTGGCCAGCATCTATGACAGTAAAAGCCCCTTGTAATCACAAAAAAATGAACACCCAGTGGCTGCCATATGATTCCACATCCAATGTGGCAATCCAGCAAAAAAGGAAAGAAGATCCAAATGATAGTTAGCTATATCCAAATGAAACACCGTAATGTCTATAAACTCAAACTCGAGGACACTAGCCAAACTATACTAGACGTGGAACTCCACATTCCTCGTCTAGAAATGAAATGCTTTTGCTGCCAAAAAAAAAAACAAAAACGGCATTTGCACAGGACAGGGGGAAGGGGAGGCGAAGGGAAGATGGGGGGGAAAGGAAGAGAGGGGGACAGTAAATCTGCCTGTTGATTTCCCATATTTCACTGATGCAATTATTGGTCAAATCCTGATGTTTTCACACTTTTTTTTGTCATGAAACACAGCAAAGGAGACAGAAATCAAGCAGACAGGCTCCTAGCTTTCTAAAAAAAATCACTAGCTAAAACACACCTCAGATTTACACCAGCAGCGGCCCTACTAAAGGGGTTTCCATAGATTCAGTGACTCAGTGACAGTGCAGTCCGGCTACAGGAGCCCTGCTGGTGGTGTTTGCAGCAAAGATATACAACCCCTCTCTTTGTCACTTGAGGTAACCACTGGGCCTGGAGCTGGGCTGTTTGAATTTTGAGGAAAAAAAACGCAATGCTAAATTCCACTTTGTATGTCAATTTACTGCATATTATGACCAAAGAAAGCTTTTATTTGAGTAAATGCAGATAGTAAATTCTGATTTGTTTTTGTCTTGTGAAGGGAACATGTTAAGGTAGTCCTTTAAAGAGGAGTTAGTTTATTTTAGTGAAATTTTTAAATGCAAGGTTTTGGCAAATGATTTAAGAGCTGCTCATCCATAAGAGCCAAAATTGACTCTTGAGCATGAAACAAGTTGCTAAAATACCCCTGAAAATCAGATCTTGTGTTTAACAAACTCCATTTTAAAAACTTTTTTCTTGTGTTGGCATATGTGTTATTTGGAGACCAGAAATTGTGTAATGTGTTGTTACCATTTGGACCACCTTTTGTAGTCCAAACTATTTATTTATTTGAGTCACCTTGTTAAATGTCCATATTTTCATGTTTACTTGAGAATTTTTATAGTATGTTCTTCAGCCTTTACCCAAGTTTGTTTTACTTACTAGTAGCAGTGTTGAAAACCAGGTAATGGGTCACAGTTGCCATTTGGGTCATTTTGGATCACACATAGATTCTTAATAGTAATGATTTACACTCCAGAGAAAGTGCATATTTTAGCTTTTTTACTAAGCTGCTGTTTTATTGGTGTGCATCTCTAGATAAGTAAGTAAAATAAATTAAGTAAAGTAGCAGCACTCTGAATACACTGCACAACAGCTCCAACTGTGGTCCCTGCGCCCCTACTCTACAGTAATGAGACAGAAGCTATCCGCCTGTACAGTGTCCTGCTAGTTAGAGTGTGTCCTGCAGGCCTGCTCGAAAGATGGGGTGGATTTTTCTGGCAGCTGCCACTTCATGTATGTATTATTTAGCTTAACTTTCTATCTCTGACCTCCCTGGCTCCCTGGTACACCACATGTCAGAGAAAACCCTCCATCACACATTACTCAGCCTCTCCCTCCTTGTATCTCTTCCCCATTCCCCCTCTCCATCCACCTCAGTCTGTCTCTGACCTCAGAGCTAGTCATTTCTCCCTCCATCATTTCTGTCTCTGTTTTCCCCTCTCAGCAGCGCCCTGCCTCCCTCCTCTTCCTCAGCTCATCTTTCCCTCATTCACTGCATCCCCCTATCTGTCCCTCCCATTAGGCATGTGAAAACACTTGCTTCCTGGGGCCTGCTGTGAGTTTGCATTTATGTGCATATGCGTATGATGAGTTTGCATGTGCACGTGCCCGTATGTGTGTTAGACGGTTAGCCTGTCACTGACTGTTTCTCAAGACTAGAAGATATCTGTAGGTGGACGAGAGCTTCTGATAGGAGGACTTATCAACAGGAGGTGTTATACTGAGTAACAGAATGCCGAACATCCCTGCACCCAAATACCGTTTCACTGCAGAGTTTTGCATTTCAATCCGGTGTTCTGCTTTTGAACTGTTGGGGCGTGTAAGCAGTTAGAATGTAAAATCATTTTAGCTGTGAGGACAGGTGGAGCTGCAGCTCTTTCATAACCAACTCCCTTTTATAGCAAGTTTCACATCTGTAGCATCTAGTGAGGATGGGGTTGATCAGGATGGACTCTGCCCTTAGTTCTTTTCCCAACTGGGGCTTTGCAGTGTGTCTCAGATGGTGTCCCTAACCACGTGGGAGATATCACAATAGAGATGGAAATGTGCATTTTTCTGGTCTGATAGGCAGATATTAACAAAACCTAACAAATTGTGTATATCATTGTGCCATCCTGACAGCTCCAGCTTGAATGGGAAGGTCCCACCATGTGTCACAGTGTGTGGGGCCGCAGGTGGCTGGCGGTGCTCTGATGAATGGTGACACCAGTGGGCATGCTCAGTTCCACTGCCATCACTGTGGATGCACACTGGAGCACTGCTGGCTTAGGCAACTAGCAAACTGCTACCATAGGTGACTTTATTTCACGGTGCAACTCCACACCTGGGCTCTGAGTGGCCCAACCTGTGGGATTTATTTGAGCACACACTGGTATCTGTGCAGTACAGAAACAGAGGTGAAACAGCAGACTGCATTTTCAACATAATCATTTCTTTCCCCTTGCAATTTTTTGAAACTGCTGAACTACAGTATTCTCTTAAGAGAACTCATTACAGTGTCTTTTAGCAGAAGCCCTGTTTCTCCACTATGGAGAACATAACAGGAATTACAAACTCAGAGACCACACCTTTACTTACGAGTCAGCAGCATTTCAGATTATTGAAGGTTTGGCTATTTACTAATGGATATTAAAATGAATAAGATCAGGATCAAGAATTGTGTGTCTTGCACCAGTCGGATGAGTTAAGGAGCTGACTTTATGGTTGAGTGAGGAAGTCGGCATGATGCATGTGTGTAGAAACAGACTGGACAGAGTTGAGCGATGTACAGAACATGCTGATTTGATTTGATCAAAGGAATAGTGGTGAATATTCGATAGGTAATCAAAATCACAGGTGCTGCCTTTGCCCACAGTGAAAAGATAGAGCAGATGGATATATGCGAGCCAGGGTGCCATCTCCTATCGGGATTATGCTATGATTATATTTTTGGATACACCTTGACTCACAACCTTTAGATGCACTGCCCTCATCTTTATCTGTATCACAATCCAGGTGGGGGATCATGTGTAGCCAAGTCTGCGTCACCAGCAAGCTTAAATAAAATCCCCCCCCCACACCCCCCAGTGCTTTCAATATGACTGAGATATATTTTTAATACAGGTAGGGGAGAGTGAGGAGATAGATATGCTGGGGTTGTGTCTGTGTTGCATGTGTTCCCCTGCTAAAAGCCATGCATGTCACAATTAACCTACTTTCTCTTAACACAGAAAGGGGAATTTGCAAGCTGGTGGGTCATAACAGTTGAGTTAATATTTTATGGTTCTGCTTGCAAGCTTCTCTCCAACACCCAGTTTTGGCCCATTAAATGAGAGATTTTAATCTTTCCCTAAATTCTGACAGTGTATATACAAAGACACTGTGTTCTCAGTTTCTCTCTCTCTCTCTATCTCTCTCTCTCTCTCTTTCTCTGGTAGAATTGCACAAGTATGTCATACAAATTCAGTGGGGGCTGGGATGAAGAACACAGTTTGAGGGCAGAGTCATCTTGTTCTGCTGTCTCAGGAACAACAGAAACGGGTTTATCATGAAAGATAATTAATTATTATCGGTCCCATGGCTATTCATCATGTTCCAGCACTCTCATTCCCTTTCCATGTTTCCTTTCGTGAGTGCTTTTCAGCCTTTTCCCCTCAACACTCCTCCAAGACAGTCTCCTAAATTAAGGATCTGACAAGAGACAATTAAACAATGTAATAGATGAATATGGATGTTTTTCCTGAAGCAATTCAGTCCGGAGGATCTAGGCTGTGATTTGTGGTATCTTTAACCATGATGTCTCCACCCTCACTCACTGGCATGATCCACTGATTTAATCTTACACACTTTCTTGACTTTCTCTATTCTCTGACCTACTGACTGGCCATCATACTACCAGCCAAACTCAGTTGAACGAATAAACAGCTGATGCCTGAACAATGGTGACAGCTGTGTTCAGGAAGAGTCCAGCAATTTATTTTTAGGCGTTTTTGTGGCTGCAAGGCATGGGAGGAAACAGGAAGTCAGTGTGGTTGTGGGGATGGGAGGGGAACAAAAGAACTGGAGCTGACTGGAGCGGAAATGGGTGTGGTGGGCTTTCCCTCCCATTAGCTAGCCATTGGCCACAGATCACTGAAATTTGTAGTTCACTGTGAAGGAGAGCCATTCTGAAGAGCTTTAGCTCGTTGGCTAAAGGCCAGACCAGTGGAATTAAAACTGACCTCAAATTAGAGCCACTGTTGAAATTAAAATTCATCGACGTAGATTATCTCGTTAAGATCTGACCCCAGATCAGACCAAGATCACGTAGAAGTATGTAGTCTGATTTTTAATGCAGCCTATATTCTTTTAAAACAGATGTGTATAATTCAGCCTGTGCGTTTGAACAGTTTGGCTGTGTACGTGTAAATGCCTGAATGACAAGCATTATTCATCTTGTTTACAGAACAATATTAAAGAAACAACGCACTCATTAATTAAGTTGAGAGTGTTTGAATCGCCCAGTTCTTACATGGTGTACCACTCCTTCAAATGAGGGGGAATTTAAATTCCCAGTATCTTCTGTGTCAAGCTATACATGTTTACTTACATGCCTGTCAGATTGGTAAAGCCTAATAATCAATAGCTGGGTTTACATGGACCCTAATATTCCACTAATAATATAATAATGATAATAATAGCCCACTCTGAATAAAATGCCTTATCAAACAACCTCAATTGGCGGAGACTGCCCTGATCTGGCCCGATCAGAAGGAGTTTTCAGTTGGATTGACAGGAGTGGTACATCTTTGATGGAGGAAAATTTTAGTGCCCGTTAACCATGTAAATGCTTAATCTGATCATCTCTCTCTGGTTGAAGTAAATATATTATTATTGCACATGTCTATCCCACGTGCGAGGTAACATTAGGTAACATGATGAGTTTCCAGGGGGAACAAAAACATGGCAGTAGCAAAACACGACTGGTCTCTGGCTGATACAACTTTTTTGTTGTAAAGATTAAATTTTTAAAGGATTGTTGAACGTCTTCGTTGTCGAAAGGCTCTAAACCACGAGTTGTTTAAACAAGTTGTCTGAAAAGATGAAGGAAGCCATAATCCACTTACTCATCATCCAAATCAAAAATCACTGGAAAAGTTTGAATCCTGCCCATTGAAAGGCTATGAGTCAAAATGGAAAATGCTTCTTATCAGATCACTTTATTTTGCATCCATGTAAACAGGAATCTCTAATGAGAATGATTTCAATCGGGTTGAATAAATAATGTCCATGTAACCATAGCTAGTGATATTAATATTCCAGCATAGATAGGCACAGACCTTGGATTGATGCTCAGGTGCAAGAAAGTGTTAGTTTGTGGTTCTAACACCTAGAAGTGAGCCACCGTTTTTGAGCCAAAGGTTCCCTGGCCAGATTTAATTTGCTTTTTTGCCAAAGTGTTTCAGTTTATACAGAAACTAAGGTCTGTGGTTAACATCAGCCTCAGGAGAGTTTTAGGTTTTGTTCTATGTCGCAAGTTACACCTATTAAAATATCATCCCCCCCAAATTTAAGCCGTTATGTGCTTTAAAAAAATTTAATTGCTAACAAGTTGCTATACTGAAAGTTCAACGGCTGTTGGAATAATTACATGTCATTACATCAAGTACGCTAACTCACATTCTCGCTCTGCTGCTCTGTGCCTATATTAACTGCATGTGTGGCTCAAAAATTGAAAGAATGTAATAGCTGTACTGAACAAAATGTGTAAGTCTCATAAACCTCTGGTTGAGGCCGATCTTATTTTCTTAAATTTTTGAAAACCCTATGACAAAAAAAAATCTTTGGAAATCTGCCATGGGAACCTATGGTTGTAACTATCTAAGTAACTTCCAGCCTGGATGAAAACACATTTATAGCACTCTATAGCAGCACAGCACCCCAATTATGATTCACAGATCGCATCCACTCTTGATGTCTTGCCATTGCAGAGCTGTTTATCTGCAGTACTTTAGCAAACTCAGCTAAAAAGATGGGCCTCAACCCTCCAGAATTTTCCAGCACTGCCTTCAGGCCAGTTAGTACGTTGAGACTCAAAGTTCTCAAAATGTTACTGTCACCCTCCAATAATGTCACCCTCCCAGTTGAGGTCAGCATTTCCCCACTCCTGCTGAGAACTGGCTGAGCAACATCCTGCCTTCCCCTCCTGAGTTGTTCAATGGTTTGTTTTGAAATTTGTGGAAGTTGATCACTCTGCCTCTCTCTGTCCACACCTGGGCTTGCACCTTCGAACTACAGGAGCCAGAGCCTTTTTGGCTTGCCAGTGCCCCTCTGCTGTATCAAGAGGTCACGGTGATGTCCAGACGCAGAGGGCCTTGACTTTTGGTTTGCAGCTCACGTCACTTTCAGTTTCCACTAGAGGATTCTTGGGTTGTTACCATAACAGGGGCCAGCCACATTTTGGCCACAGGTCCCACCAGCTGCTTCCACAATGGAGAATTTGCACAGGGTCCAGAAGTCACTGGAGTAAAGGACATCTGGCCTGTTCTGCGTGTCTGTTGCCATCTCGACTCTGATCTCAATAAGTTACACAAAAATGGATGGAGGGATAGATGGAATCATTTCCATAGGGAAATTACACATAACGGCAGTGTGTACTATGTGGCAGAAAATGTTTGTATGTCAGCAAAAAGGGACACACATTTTTTTTGTTCCTGACTAAAAGTTTAGAAGAAAATATCTCATAGTCTTCTTATGTACTAAGTATACACTGGTCCACTCTGTAGTTCTCCACCACAGTTTACTTGCCTTTCTTTTTTTGTTTGTTTCTTTGTTTTGTTATTGTTTTCCTTAACCCTACCTATAGTGCATTCCTGTTTCCCCTTTTCATTCTCGTGTTAATCAATATTATAACCGTATTCTCATGCCAGAATATAAATCCAGTGGATGTTTTTAAGACAACCTGTGTTTGAGGACTGACCTCACTCCGCTGCATTAGAGCCAAACATTTGCACAAGCATTTGAATCCACTCTGTCTTGCCACATGAATTCTCCAGACTGATAATTGAAGTTAAATAGGATACTTATTTTTGGGTAAATGCATGCTTTGTGTCAGCCCACTGGACATTTGATGTAACACATCTTTCAATCCAAGAATATCAGCATAGCCCTTCAAAAGCCTGGAACCTCAGTTGAACCCTAGTTATAATATCACAAAGCCCTCATAATGATGTATCATAGTAATTAGCTGCATCTGTGCTGTTCTGCATGTAGATCACATATATACATGGTCAGTTGAAGTTCACAATTATTTACCATGTAATTCTCCACTGGTGGGAAATGTGCAGACATTTTTACAAACACTCTCTCTGTGCTGTATATGTATGAGTGTATTAGCATGGTGTCTGTGCAGATTTAGACTTTCAGATGTGACCTTTGTTGTCTAAATGTCAGGGAGATCGGAGAGGAAGCCCACAGAGGCAGGGCAGGCTTATGTAATCTGCTCACTCCACTTCACACACACACACACACACACACACAAGTGTGTGCTCACACACAGACAGACACACACACACACACACGTATTACATATACACACACACATGCATAGACACACACAAACACACACAGACACACAAGGCAGAATCAAGCTTGTTTGAGGAAGGTTGTCATATCTGAGCTGTGATGCTTCATCCAGCTCTCTGCAGCAGCTCACTGAAAGCCTGGCGTTCTTGAGCCTTTGCTTTTATCAGCATGTATGTGCAGAAAGTGCCCTGGAAATTATTTATGGTTTTAAAAATACTGATATGGTGTGCACCTTTGGTTTTATTCTTTTAAACGTGTTCTGAGATCTTTTAATCCATCCCGAAGCTCTCCACTGAATATGAAGACAGACTGTGCTTTGGCAGTGGGTGGGG
>OMLB01018648.1:7245-17690 GCA_900302555.1 Myripristis jacobus | reverse complement strand
ACAAGCACACACACACACACACACACACACACACACACACACACACACACACACTCCTCTCTCCTCTCTCCACTCTGCTTCCCATTGGCTTCTTTTAAAGCCTCGACAGGCTCCGAGGGAGGCTCTTATTTGTTACCATGGAGACCCAAACCCTGAGAAACCTAATATGAATCCAAGAAGTCTCACTTCACCGTCGTGTTTATGGGGTATTAAATCATTCATGCTATGTTGCTACCAGAAGCACTGTTATTTCTTTTCCATTGTTACGTAATGCAAATGAAGTGAGACCCTCAAGGCACAAAGTGAAAAGACGGACCACACAAAAGTTCAGACGTGGAGAGCAAAACAAGTGAGCGATTTTCATGCTTGTTCTGTATGCGATGCAATCCACCATGTATTCTGCTTTTACATATTTTTACATATAAGTGAGAACCTGGGCTAGAGAGGAAAAATGAAATGGGTTTATGTTTATATGTCTGTATGGGTTTGTGATTCACTCGCACGGAAATGACAAGCACGGATGTGGATGTGTGCTTATATTTTGCTTATATGTAAACACATATATGTGAGTGGTAAAAAATGTGTTTGTTTTATGGATGACTACATCTCCATCTTTTTTTCTCCACTGCTGTGTGTGCACTGTCTGCTAAAGGAGTGTCCATGGCAAAAATAAAACACTCAAATAAATGTCAAAGAGGCCCCACAACACCTTTCCAAATACCTTCCCGCTCTGCTGCGTGCGATCATCCCGAGCTGAGTGTTCCTGCCGCATTATCATAATTATATGATTATTGATTAAAAAGCATGTCCAAATAAACGTGTGCTAACGTGCATTCTGAATCAGCGCTAAAATAAATGTTTCATGCTGCACTGTCTTGGAGTGTGTGAGTCTTAATTGGCAATGCAAACATATTCAAATAGAGGTGTGGTGCCTTGGTCCACTGAGAAAGCAGGACCCATTAGTTCAGGTTCATTAAGCCAGTTCAAGAATTCTGAGGAAGTGGGGCTTTAAATTAAAGTCTCTCAGTGGGATGGATGTTAGATGGCTCACTAGCTGACTAATCTCGCATGTGCATTTAATTATTAAATGGATTTGGTTGTCTTCATTTAAATATCAATGCTTATCATCGGCAGTGAATTCGACAAAAGCTACAAACCAGATGAGACTCGAGCCAATTATAGTCAACTGATAATAATGGCAGCTTTTGCTTTCGAGTTTAGTATAGAGGATAATACAGCATCCATCTCTTATCTTACTATATATTACAGTGTGCGGTGGAATATATTATCCAGCTCTTTCTGCCCCCTCGTCATTTATTTCAAGGCCCGAACAAAATGAAATTGTGGAGGTGAGGCTCATCAAGCAACAATGATCTTCTTTTTTTTTTCTTTTTTCCTCTGAAAAGCTCAGTACTTACACTTGTTCTGTATGGAAAAACATTTTTACAAAGAAATGAAGTCAGATATTCATGTAGGGAGTAAGGGGGAGGGTGAAAATGAGCCAAACTGTTACAATACACACGGTGTATAAATATAATGCTTGCCTATGTATGTCAAAGGTGTGGCAGTGGTGTCAATCTGGATGATCTCTCCTCTCCCACAAATTGGGGGAGTGCTCATTAGGCTTGCTGCTGGCAATCTGTTCAACCATTTTATTCAGACAGTATGAATGCTAAAGACACAAAGGTGTAGAGAGAGGCTTTGATGAGGACTGAGCCAAACAAATGGCGGGGTGGGGCACACTGTGGCACTCTTAGACATGAAAGGAGAGGCAAGAAATATTGTCTGGAAAGAAATGACTTGTAATGACATGTTGTTTTTGTCTGCTGCTCGCCTGTTCCCCCTCTCCCTGCATCAAGCGGGTCTGGGCTGAGGTGAGCAGGAAGGGAGAGATGTTGGAGAGGAGCACATCAATACGCAGTCAAACAGACCAAACTCTGTCTACCTCCGAGTGTGACACACACCTATTGATTTACACACAGTCTGGTCGAAAATGTTTGCACCACACAACACAACTCTCTTGCAGTGTAACGCCGAAGAAATTAATCTCTGTTTGAAAAAACAAACACATGAGCACTGTAATCAGAAGGCTTAAGCTTCACTCTTGTTTCTTCAACCAAAAATGTTGTATTCTTTCGTCTCCTCTGTCATTTCCTGCCATCTCTCTGCTCTCCCTCTCCCTCTAATCCCTTCCCTGACGACAGGTGATATCAGTTGGCCCTCCTGTGACTCCGCCAGCTGACAAACCAACTCCAAATGGATCTGAAGGAGCTGTAGGAAAAAGTGAGTCAGGTGTGTGTGTTTTTATGAATCAGGGGTTTATTATTAGGCCTAAACCAATTAGTTTCTTACTACTGTCTTCGATCTTGACTGACTACTGTCAACCATAGTGTTTGGTATAACTGCATTGGGTAGGGATCGTGTTTGGTGTAGCTGGGTTGGGCCGGGCCGGGCCACAGACCTGACGGCATGAGTCCACTCTAGGAAGCTGACAGATGGCCAGAGGAAATTCTGTCTGTGCCAAGTGCCCTTCGACATAACCACCTCTGCTACTCCGCTATTACCATCACATTAGTCAGAATTTCATGTGCATGTGTTCGTGTGGACGCGCGTGTGTGTGTCTTTGTGCATGAGGTGACTCTGTCGCCATGACTGTTTGGAGCAGCTGGCTGGCACTGTGCATCCTGCTAGGCAGTCAGCCAGTCATCCACATAGGTAGCTCCCGGCTGGCAGAGGCCCTGTCAGTGCCCGCTGCCCGAGCCTCAGGCCTGGAGATAATACCTGACAAATCATATCACGCATGCGGTGTGACAGGAATGAGAGGAGCTTGGATCTGAGCTGGAGCAACCTGACATGTGCATGCATATACAAACACCCCCCTTCCACACACACACACACACACAAACACACAGACAGCAAAATTCCTAAAGTGATTTTCTGCTGTCTTGTGCCACCTTAATGGTTCAGTAATTGAGCACAGGTGTTGGGCAGTGCATGTGTTTTGCAGAAAGTGAATTTCCACGACTATGGTGTGTTTTTTGAGCATTCATGCCTCCACATGAGTGCATAAACAGCGAACAGTGGCTGGTTGCCTAGGTAATCCATGTTCATCATGTGCGATGGAGCCTTTTGTCCAAATTGCATTATTTATAACTGCAAACAGACATTAAGTAATCCCCTTGGATGCAGAAGAATGTCATTATACGTTGCATATGTGGACATTTTTATGGCTAGGTTTTAAAAATTAAAGTGTGTGATGTCATCTCAGCGGAATGAATACTGCTGGTCCATTGGTCATTTATAAGGTTTATGTAAAGTTAAAACCTTTAACCAAAGAGAAATGGTGTACTAAAATGAGGCGATGCAGGGGAAGTTTACTCCTCCATAATACTGACAAGAAGTAGTTTTGGTATAGTAGTGCTAGAAGTAGATTCTCTCATTTATTCATAAAGACACACATACCTCGTAATGCTTTTGCAAAAATGGAAAGCGATGGTCTATTTGGCAGTGGAAGGAAACTGCATTTTTAGCCTATTTAATATGTATTTTGAGGTGTATCTTTGGAAAGTGTGAAAATAGAAAAGGGTGTTAATCAAATAATGTCCTCGACAGGATTTCATAATCATAAAAACTGTTTTGCAAAAAACTGGGGAGCAGCGGAAGATATGAGAAGAAACATTCCTCAGCCAGATCTACTGAGGCTGCAGCCATGTGTCTGCAAATACCCGACTGAAGTGTCCTTGAGCAAATCACTGAATCCTTGGCGGTAATAGGGGCGCTAACACTGCACTGTGACTTCCCTAGAAGAGGATAATGCCCCTTTAGAAACGAATAAAGTTTCACATCACCGCCTTTCATCTGAACTACTCAGCCTATGCAAAATTCGCCTGCTGTTGTGTGCTGTGTGCTCAACACTGCATTGCATGGAGGAATATGATGACAATGCACAGGTGCTAATGGAGGGGCACTGAAGAGGATCATGTCCAAATGGAAATGACAGATATGCAATGAAATGTGTGATTTAGTTTTTTTTTCTCTATTTTGTTAATATATTAACATTATTAAATAACTATGATTCTCTGCCCCAGTGCACAGAGTGGCGACAGTCCTGTTTTTAGTGAGGTTAACCAGGGATTTGAGACCGTGATGGAGCCCAGGTGGAACTCCTGCTTTCAAAACCCAAAGGAATTGTTGGACAAAGCTGTCCTACTGCCCAGGCTTGTGATGCTAGTGTGTTTGTATCTTGGCTGCAAATGACTGAGGATGGCATGAGCTCAAAGGCCATACACAAGTGCGACCATGCATCTCTGGTGCAACGTTTATAAAGTATTGCTCAATGCACTGGAAATGGGTGTGGTATATGGGATAAACATTGTCTCTATTAGCTGTTCTATTAGTGTACAGAGCAGACCTACCAAATACTGCATAACTGAAATGAGATGGATGTGTTAAATCCATGCAGTGCTCATCCACACTCAGGCAGGATGAGCTGGTGGGCTTAGTCTCCCCGGTCTACTCACTGATCTCCAGCTGTCTCTGGATGCGTCCCTTGCAGCGCTCCCTGTAGTCCGACTGGGTGGTGTTGTACTCGGACATCACCTCTACGAACTTACGGGAGAGTGTGGAGTGCTAGAAAGAGAGCAAAGAATAACATCACTCACTTGAGTGCTTTTGCTGGACACCACTGGCAGACGCTACGTCAGTAGGTAATCTAAACGATACAGGACGAGGAGGCGAATAGGCACAGATACAGAATGATAACAATAAAGAGAAAGATAAAACTGTCCCTCTCCTCCCAGTCCCGCGGATGCACGTCCCCTACCTGTGTTTTACGTATCCTCAGGTCAGCAGATGACCTGTTCTGCCCCTCCTCCTGCTCAATGGTTTGCTGAATACCTGGAAGAATTGACATAAAAATATGCACTCAATCACCGGGGAAAAGCTTTCCTTGAAGAACTGCAAAATGTGGAGCATTTCACAACAAAAATCATTCCTAATGCAAAGCTAGCGGACACTACAGTCATTGCCAGTGTGGTGAATGTCATATTATGATGAAAGTGTAATAAGTCCCAAGATCTGCTTCTCCCCTCCACATGCACCCTCGCCATTCACATATCAAATGTGGCAGAAAGTCATTCAGAAGGGAACGGGAATAACAGAACCCTGCATGGCTGCTTGAAGAAAAGAAAGGCCTCAGTTGATGGCATTTGAAAAGGAATTTTACTGATCAAGGCATAAATTACTGGGACAACTCTCTTCTTTCATCCCTCTTAAGAGGATTCCTGAGAATGGAACAGCAGCTTTTGCATGTAATGAGCACTTTTATGACTGACTCCTTCACACTTACACCTCTGGAAGTCATGGTAGAGGAGCTGCTGCCGAGCAAAGTGACATAAATTAAGGACACGGTGAATGAGAGGCCACTTAAAGTACGCTGGATTACACAGTGACACAAGGACCCGCTCATTCACATTTCCATTTATGTTAATCTCCCTCCATTTAAATTAGGATTGGTATCTGTCTTACTGAACACGGGGGTTTGAATGAGAAGGGACAAAAGATAACACAGGGGCGGGACGGCCTAACCGCCTTGGCTAATTTCCAATTTAAGCGAATAACCTGCTTCTTCGTGTATTAAGCAAGCAGCACATAGGGTGAAAAGGTTCAGCTGCTGTTTAACTCAATGTAGAATTTCTAACCTAAATCAGTGGTTCCCAAACTGGGGTCTGGGGACCACCAGGGTTGCAGAAGATCCCCAGCAAAAGGACGAATATATTAATTTCGTTTTTATGACAATCACTGGGAGATAGACCAACAAGAGAAGCTACAAGGATAAATTTTAGTGATGATCCTAGTTTGATCATACTTCTGCCATATCCACTTTTGTTATCTCTCCACCTGACAGCAAAAAATCCTCTCAGAGGCGATTCCTTTGCACAACATTCACAGGAATAATTGGGTTGTACGTCTACATTGGGGTCCATGACATGAAGGAGTTTGGGAGCCCCTGACTATTAGTCGACTCACAAGCTGTCTTGGCACAAATTCAGCCCTTTAGTACCAAATATTAAGCACCTCAACCTTAATGCTGACCAGATGTATTCCCTTCATGGCCACAGCGTACCCTTTTTCAAATGGGTACTTCCTGAAGGATAATGCGCCGTGTCCCAAAGAACATGCCGCCTCAAGATTATTGCGGGAACACGGCGGTGGCTTTAGTTTACTCTAATGGGCTCCGCAGCTCCCAGGTCTCAACCCAATTGAGCTCTTTTGGGACAAGGTGGTGCAGGATGTTCGCAGCATGAATGTGCAGCTGAAAAATTTGGGAAGTTGTGTGAAGCTGTCAGGTTAGCACAGACCAAAAAAAAAAATCATGTGGAACTTTTCCATCAGGTTGAATCATCGCCTCCAAAGATTCAGGCTGTCCTGCAGGCAGAAGATGGGCCCACCCAGTAGGACCTCGGAGGCAGAATAAAATGAGGTTTCTTCTGAACTGAGGGATCTTTGGCACATCTGATTCTTCGTTCTGCAAAAAATTCCTCCGTAAAAAAAAAATATTACCTACAAATGCCATTTTTATTATTCTTTGCGAATCAGTAGAGTATGTTATGTCTGTTATAAAAAAAAAAAAAATGACTATGACCGAAGCAGAGGCAAAGAACCCCCTGACGTGACATGGGGGTCATTTCATATTAGCCTATTAATATCTTGGTGGTGTAACAATTCTTCAAATCCAAGGATCGGTTCATACCTTTTTAAAGGAGACTGCATATTTTAATGATAGAAAAATATTATCTTTCCAATCAAAACCTGTTCATGCATAAAGTGCTGTATTACATTCATGTATTATAAGATATTGGTTAGAATTAGTTTTAGGACGTTAAACAGGTCATAAAGTCCCTCCCTATATCTGTTTTATAATGCTGGGAAATCATTTACAAATTTCTCCTTCAAGCAACTGTACTTATTAAAGTTTACATTTCTTCATTAGAAAGATGACTGGGGCACAACGGTCTGTATGTAAATATACGTGTTTTGGCAGGTCATGTATTGACCCTGTAATGACTTTTTAAGAGCGTACACATGCAGGTGCACATACTCCTCTTTTTTGTCGTCTTTTCAAATTAATTTGAGACAGAGAAACATTTGGGACATCTCCACAATGGTCTTGGTAACAGAAGCGTGGAAACTCGAGGGAATTCATAATACATTTTAAAGACTCACACAATATCTTGGGGGAAAAAAAAAGAAGAAGAAAGAAATCAGTGTTTCCAGCGAGAGCCTTCATTAGGCACCTGAAGGGCTGCATGCGCAAAGAGCCACGTCTCGTCACCCACTGCTTCCTGTGAAGTGCTTTAGGATTTATTAAGCGCAAGAGGGATGATGCTGATGTTCTTTCTCGCAGATTCATCCGAGGGCACTGCTGGACAGAGATGAGGTCACTCGCTGACCAACCCGACACACACACACACACACACACACACACACACACACACACACACACACACACACGTAGCAGGGACAAATTACTACACAAAGGTATCCTGTGGCAACAACTGATGTGAACTGCAGTGACACTGTTAGAAGCCGGTGATGCAGAGCCCGTTCCGCCTGATAGCACTTGCATCAAGTGTGTGTATATCTGTGTACATGCAAGTGCACAAGGCTGTGTATCACTGTGTGTGTGTGTGTGTGTGTGTGTGTGTGTACATGTTAAGTATCTGTAGGTAGGCAGGGGGATGGATAGGGGCTATTATCTCCTTGCTGATTGTATTGAAGCTGTGTTCTACTTTCCTGGAGGAACAAGAGACATACATATATATATTTTTTTTAGCCCTGGCCCCTATTCTTTCACACCTGAGCCAAGCAGGGAAGCATGGCGGAATCAATAGGAGCTGTATGTAGCAGTGAATAATCTGTGTGATGCACCAGTATGGGCAAAATGTGGACACAGGAGTTGTAGAGCAGAGACCATGCTATACGAGGGAGACAGGGAAGCAACAAGCAGGGGGGAATAAAAGTGAAAAACAGCAATGCATACAACAAAATGGAAAAGAGAAAGAGCGAAATCATTATTTTATGCAGTGGGTAAGATAGTGCAGATGCATAAAAGACAATTTTGCAGGGAGGTATTCCTACAGCGCTGTTTTCGTGCCGTGATCCGTAACATCCTCAGCAACACATCCATGATCCGTGATTGTGTGCACAGATGCTAACTGTCTTCACACTCGCAAACATGAATCACAGCCACAACGTCTGCGATGAGTGACACTTATCACCGTGCCTACTAGAGCGGAGACGCCACCATCTCACACCGGGCTGTCTGTTACCTGCCAAATGCTACGCAGTCGACTTACACACACTCTTTATCTCGCACTCTTTCTCTTTTTCTCTGCCCGGTCCTGACAAAAAAAACATAATGGCCGTCTCACCTTATAGACAAAAAATACAAGGGAGGGGTGAATATGTTCAGCGGTTACATTCCACCATCTAACTTCTCCTAAAACAATGCAAAATATTCCAAGATGTGTATTTCACATGCACGATATGTTGTGTAAATAAGTTGCTGTAAGGTTTATTTTTTCACTCTGACAGAGCCAGGCTACTGACTCCCATAGACTTCAAGTCTTTATGCTAAGCTAATACAAAATGCTATCCATAGGAACCAAACCACTGGACGTACAGAAGTGAAATCGTATCGAACATCTTGTCTCAGGCTGGGTAACTCGATAAAATGGTCAAAACATTGAAGCATAAGTAATTTGAGAGAATGAATTTTGCAGAAACTCATTCAAATACATAAGTAATTAGAAGGTAATGGGAGAGGGGAAGGGAAGGACAGAGAAGTGAAGGAAAAAATGATACTCACTCTTTAATTTGGAGCGCACTTTGTTGGCCAACTTCTTGATGTCTGCCATAAGATCCTCCAGCTCAGCCTTAGTCTCTGCACAAGAGGAAAAGAGGAATTGAAGTAGAGGTTAATACGTTGGAAGAGAAGTGATCACTGGACAGCTACGGAGCTGCTTCTTCACTGCATCAAGTTGTCCTGCATCGTATGTTCCCTTGTCTTTG
This sequence comes from Myripristis jacobus, assembly GCA_900302555.1. NCBI lineage: Eukaryota > Metazoa > Chordata > Actinopteri > Holocentriformes > Holocentridae > Myripristis > Myripristis jacobus. The sequence continues at coordinate 8,618 of OMLB01018648.1, read as the reverse complement.
TCCATGTTGCTGGACAAAGCTCTGTCTGGCCCGCCTGAGGTTTCTCCCATCGTTTTTTTTTCAAGCAATGTTTTCTTTGGAGTTTTCCCTTGCATGCTGCAAAGGGTCCAAGACTGGGGGTGCTGCCTCGACTGGGCTATCCATCTTAGATAATGTGTTATGTCCCTGATACTGTATGTGGTGCTTGTTTCTGTCCTCTCCTATCTTTGTTTCGCCACTTTGCTGTGCCTCACTGTTGATCAGTTAGATCCACGCGCGGTTGTTTTTGTTTGAAAAACCCTTTGAGATATGTCTGCGATCATCGATAAATTAACTTGAAGAGACGCACACGCGCTTGTGTACACTAACTCACCCGCTCACATGCACACAAGCTCGTGTGCCAGCCAGCTTCACAGAGACGGAATCAATACGGACGCGCAAGGAATGGCTCTAAGTGGCACTCCCAACAGGGACCAACAATTCATCAGCTTCGCTCCACACCAGCCCAGAAACAACAAGACACCAGCCCCGCTCACTGATCTGCCATGCCCGAGAGAGCCAGCACCCTCCGCAGCCCTCTGTCTTCTTCCCCTCCAGGCTGCACACACACACACACACACACACACACACACACACACTCATTTGCACCCACATGCAACACATATAGACTCACACGTTTCAAACTCCACACAGTGAAGGTGTGGCTGCAGCTTTTATCTGCTGCTGTATTGATCAGTTTGAGTGTACAGGAGTCTGAATCTCGAATACATCAGGGGACACTCATCATAATCCATCAGGTGAGGAACATGCAGACTGCTAATATGAGAACGAGAAGATCTTGCTTCTGAGATGCACATGCCAAGCTTGCTGTCCCTCGGGGGGTAACAGCAAATAAATAAGCGGCTTCAAAAAAAAACAACAACTCCCTGACACACACTAACACGCACAGCCATACACATTCAACACCATATGCACCCTAATGCTGTACTGGATGCATACAAACACACACACACGTAGACACACAGGCTTGTGCATGCATACACACACACACACACACAGAGGAAGAGGAGTTCTTTGTCATCAGCGAGATGTTCAAAAGGCAGCAGCTGTGTAACTCCAGCGGTGGATGGAGGGTGTGCCTGTCGAAATGTTGCCTGTGACGAGCAGAAGAACTGAACAATCTTCTCTATATTCCTTTTTATCTCCTCTCCACTCCGCCGCTCATTAGGCTACAGCTAACGCAGCACTTTCACACTCTACATTTTATACACCAGAGGTTTTTACACACAGGAGACAACACCAAGAAAACAAAAATTAAAACATTTTCTCTCTCACGCTGTGGGTCACGTGATTAGTTGTGTGAATGTAAACCCTGTAATTTGTGGCAGGGAAAA
>OMLB01018647.1:26722-42364 GCA_900302555.1 Myripristis jacobus | reverse complement strand
AAAAAGGACAGGGGTTAGCTCTGCAAGAGTGTTAAGACGGCTTTTTAATGTACTATTAAAACGGGAGTTTTATATCAATCTCTAATCATCTTATCTTAATAAGCAGGCAAATCTACATGCAAATGTGCAGCCTTGTAACGTCTGGTGTAAAATACAATAAAATAAACGTCACGTAATGTGCAGCCTTGTACAGTGATATAAACATATATAAATATAATTAAATAAAGTCACATTACCGTTCCCGCTGTGTGTTGAAACACCGTGGTTCACTCACTGTTCTATCTCTCTCTCCATCCCGTGTGTCTCTCCATTGAGCTGTTACGCTGAGAGCGCCCCCTGCAGGTTTGGAGTTATGAAGCGTTTTTCTTTTGAAGATGGTTTCTTGGTTTGAATCGTTTTGTGCTTTGGTCGTTTCTCTATTTGCAGCGCGTTTAATGATGATGAAGTTGTCTTTGCTTTTTGCAGCACGTTTTTTCACTTGCAGCACGTTTCTCTTTTTGTACCTCGTTTAGACTTGTGTTTGAGTTTGTGACTTTGGATCGTTTCTGTACTTGAAGCTGGTTTCTATAACTGAGACGCATTTGACGGTTGCAGCGCGTTTGGCCCTTGTCGGCCACCGTACATAAGACCATAGAAACACAGAAGATATTGATAGTGTTGCTGCGGTACCCACCCATGTTCATCTTCCCATATAGACCATGTGTCTGCATTACGGTGGTGCCATTATTTTTGCTTAACTGGAATCACATTTAGGTCCGATCAAATCACAGTGAGAGAGACTAAATCAGTATCAAGTGAGTTTGCCATCATAGGAATTATCACTGACACTAACTAACTGTGCAGAACCGGTTACAGTTTGTCTCCTTGGGTCCTTGGGGCACGTACCTGTACCTCACTTTATGAACACCACTGAGGTAAAGCAAGAGTCTGTAGAAATAAAGCAGAGGGTGGAAGTTGCTTTCATGACAAATGATTTAAATGTCCTTTAATTCTCAGCTTTCAGGTTTTTGACTAAGATAACAGTCATCTCCAAAGGGATTTGTTAAAATCCATTTAGGGGAAAGGGATTTGTTAAAATCCATTTAGGGGTAAACTGAAGTACTTTTCTATATCGGCGAAAGCTAATTTGAGTCACAATGGTACAATTCAATCAGAGGTTTTTCATTCTAAAATTGAATTTAAAGATAAAGATAAATCCAACTTTAAGGAGAGTCGGACAGTTTTTTGAACTGAGAATAGTTTCCCGTCTGGGCAATTTTTTACTGCATGGTGGACTCTGTGGAAATAGCTTTTAAATCAAAGCATAATCTGATTTGATGTGATTTGATTTGACTGGATTTAATTAGATGATTCAATTACAATTGGCACTAGAGGTGGCCACAATTAGTTTGTGTAGATCAGCATGAAACATGAATGAAAATATAAATTAAAAAATGCCCTTGTCCAACATCACTGCTGTTTACCAAACTATAGTGTCACTATCAGTTATTTAGTTCAGTCCAGTGAGCGCTCGGTCAGTGAAGCGCTGAGGGGGACAACAGTGAGCTCCAGCACAGGGGCTTTATCAAGTTTGACCAGAGTGCATTTTTTCCAGCCAGAGGTCAGGATTTGAAAACTGCCTTGTAGTTTGCAAGAGGTAAGCATCAATTTAAGCTGATTTCCTCCTGGAGAGCCTTGGAATTGACTCATTTTTGTTGCCTGGGCGCTGCAGAGTTGAGAGCGGAGAGCAGCGGTCACTTCTCTCAAATTATGTGTCATTGGTGTCGGTCATTGGTGACACTTTGTCATGGTAGTAAGGAGATGGCAGTTCCACTGGTGTGGTGTCTGGAAACTGGGATTGAGAGAGCTAAAGCTGCGATTGTCCCTCCTCATTTTAGAGTTTAATCCAGTCCAACTCATCATCACTAGAATGAGAATGGGATTTATCAAATGTAGTATAACATAAGATCAATCAGGAAGACTATCTGCACCATTTCAAAAGGAAACAAAAGAATAAAGCAGTCATCAGAATTGCAGTAAAAAGTAAAGGCCATTTCCATCATGTCTTCCTAGTTTAACACATCGTTGTGGCCTGATAGAGCTAGCCTGTGGCGGCTAGATGAGGAAAAGCTGGAGGACGATTGCATTATTGTCTTTTGTACACAAGGCCACTGAAATTAGTATTTCTTCATATATCTGCTGTATGAACACAAACAGATTTGTAAGAGGTTAGTGGTTTCTTTGTCAGGGACAGTTCACATTAATGCCATCCACCCTCCAGTCATCAACATAAAACTGAAAAAAAAATGACTGGATGCAATTCGATTAAAAATCTTTTCACTCACAGCTAGGACCACAGCCTCCACCAATCTGTGTTATGTACACTTTCCTTTTGTGTCTCTCTTCACCGTCCAGTGAGTCACACAGACCTTGTGGTTTGCCTGGAGTGACGCTTTCAGCTCAGCTGTCATCCGCGGCTTCTGGCTGAGCCTGAACCTCTGCAGATATTTGCCATTTCTTCTCCATGATGGATGTGTGGTCACCGATGTCACTAACAGGAGGAACAGAGGAGCGGTCACACACTGAAATCTTCCTGTGGTTGCAGGAGAAACAGCTTGAGAGCAGGAGAGGTGCTGACCAGCCACAGCCAGAGTGTCCTTGAGCAGTGCATCGAATATCTGTGTCATTGATGTGCAATCGCCCCGTGTAACTAGTCCCCTCAGGCTTTTGCTCTTAATAAAATTTCTCGATCAACTTCAGTATATAAGAGTTTAAAACTCATTTGACTGCACTTGTTCTACTCTCTCTCTTTCAGGTCTCTTGCTCTAGCTTTTGGCTGTATATTGAAATCAACTGCACAGCAATAAACTTAGATATATTCGTAAGTAGCTTCTGCAGTGATCTATGGGTTCACTAAATGGTGCCACAAATTGTTTGAAAGTCAGCTCCTTCCTCCCTGTATCGGATGCAAACACTTTGTCAATATTATTCCACATTAAGCTGAGATTCGCTATGGAGATTACACTTTACAGATGTGGAGTGGTGATGTGCAAGTCATGGACCAGTCATTTGAAACTCAAGACTCTTTTCATTCAGACGTAATACGGAGATGCTTCATCCTGGCCAAATAGACTAAAGGCATTACAGAGGTCACAAATGCAACTTACAAATGAATCATTCAGAACTCGAGACTCTTTTTACTGACATGGGAATGTCAACTCCTCCTCTCCATTAATCCATTTACTGACTTGCTCCTTGCTACCAGATACAAGCAAGCTTAAAAATAAATATATCAACTACCAAATTAATTAATGTAATAACCTAGCCCTGTGAGAAAACAACAACAAAAAAAAACTACTCACAATTTTGCACAACTCAGTACTTGAGCTGAAGGTCTCAGGCGGCACAAATCACTCATTCACTCACATAGTACTTGGTCTTCCAGCCCGGAGCTGAAGGTCTCACGCTGAATCACTCACTCACTCAGTAGTCGCTCTCCCAGCCTGAAGGCCGTCCTTTGCCCTGAGCTGAACTAAGGCTGCACGAAAAACACCTGCTCACCTGAGCTCCAAGCCACAGCCAGTAGCCATCCAAGTTAGAAAGTCTAAAGGAGCCACATGATTAAATCAATTTAGCGAAGTGGGGCTAAACTGGAAGTAGATGGCTCGGCCGGGGCATTGAGTGACTCTGTGACTCGACTCGAAACCCCGACTCTCTTTAGTAAGCGACTCATACAAACCCATGTCAGTAGGAAGAGTTAAATCTCCCATCTCTAATTTGGTTTACTCCATTTGCTGATGGGTTGTTAACAAAGCTGAGAGTTGTGCATGCCTTTCCAAAATCCTGAGCAGGTGTTTGGTACAAAAGGAGAGATAGTGTGTATAGCTGACATGCAGTCCTCCAGTAGTCGCTCATTTCTGGCATTATCCTTCCATTACACACTCTTTCCAGCACTTACTCGGCGATGTTCTCATATTTCATACAGTAGGGGAACGAGGGGAGGGACACCGACTTTTCTTTGAATTGAATTCATCCTGCACATGTCCCTGGTGAGTGTAAGGCCCTTTAGTTCACTCCAATTTGGCCGCTGTGTTAACATATGTGACATGGTGTAATAGACATTTCCAGGTAATGTCATTGTAATGGCTTGTGGAGCATTGCTGCAGCTCCCCAGTAGCTGCTGCAGTACAGGGTCAGCTATTGGCTTTAAGACATTCATGTGTTGGAACATAAATCAACACAAGGAGGTGCAAATATTGATTGGCTCAGTGTATGGAGCAGGACAGGACCTTGAGATTGGCTATCTGGGAGCACAATAATATTGATACATGTAAGAATGAAGACAGAAGACCCTGGTGGAGGTTCAGAGACACTTTTCCCTATCTCTTCATTGTTCTCTGTGTCATATTTGGTATGAACAAGACTGAAAAAAAGCTTGAAGGACAATGTTTACATGGTTCCCATTATCAGTGATATTGTTACTATGTATTGTGCTTTTGTGTATCTGTGTAATAAGACAACAAGGGAGCAGATAATTGCTTTTCAAAAAAATATACTTTAATGCGGACAGCATCATAACCAGCGTGCATCTATGACCTGTGAACTCTTGTGAATAAAACTATGACAAAAAACTCTTGACACAAGAAACATACAGCAGAACAAGTCTTGACATGCCTTTGTAGATACACCACAACAAAATGTGGGAGCGGCTTCATATTCAGGGTCAGGAAAGTGAGAAATAGGAACCCCACCTGTCTATACACGTTGGATTGTTTCCTTCCCTTATCAGCATGCAGTGCAATCTGTAAACCTTGCCACAAAATGTAACACTGGCAGGTCTCGCTTGATTTATATCCTGTCTAATCTTCAAGGCAAAGTCACCACTTCCACCCCCCACCCCCTAAACCTAATGTACTGTGTGTCCCCAAAAAGCATAAACTTACTATATACGTGTGCTGTGTGTGAGTTTGTGTGTGTATGTGAGTGTGCATGTGGTTTTGGCTCAGAGGTGTGTGTGTGTGTGTGTGTGTGTGTGTGTGAGGAGAGATGAGTGAGTGTGGTTTGAATTGTATGGACTGATGAACACGTTGTGTATTGATACCTAAAAGCTCATTCAGGACATTATTGACATGACATATGATTTGACCCTCCTGTGCAGCTCAGAGTGCATACAGAGCCATGAAAACACATCTTTATGGTTTTTAAGATCGGGGTTTTCTACCTTGCTATTGGTCAATCAAGCACAAAAACCCAGCTGTCAGTGCTTGTTCATTGTGGTTATAGTCTGAAAATGGAAAATCACTGTCAATATTTATTTTCCCATTTGCAGCCGCTCCTGACATGTCTGCATCTTACAGGTTTGTGAGGTGACAGGAACCCAAAACTTAAACTGCCTCAGCTTGAGATGGTTTGACAGCAGGTACTTATCACATCTTAACACTAATAAATCATTACCGTCTGAAATATAAGACGATAGCATAATCACCGTAAACAGACAAGACTTCTACCATGAACATGGACAGTCTCTGTTGGTCTCTACGTGGCATTTTTACATTGTGCGCTCCTTTGTGTTACAGCACAGAACAGGAAGAGCTCGCTTTTTGGAGCTTTTCATACTGGCTGATAGTGAACCGGTGAAAGTCCAATTAAAAACTGAATTTATGCTCTTCTGTAAAGCCGAAGAGGCAAACTTTGATGTTCCTTCAAACACTAGCATTAGTAGTAGTACTGATGTGAGATGGGGGCTCGATAATGATGATGAATTGGTGTTCATAAATGCTCCAGGTAGCGTCTGTATAGACTCCTGCTGTCCCAGGTGGGTCAAAAAGCTGCATGTTAAATGACCCTAACACTCACACTGACTACATTGCAAACAGACACCATGCTGTTACTCTTTAACATAGTCGATCACTGTGCAGCATAGCGAATACAACAGTGTTTTGTGTACACAGATATATAGTAATAGTGAACAACACGCACCACAAAGTCAAGTAGAAGACATTTCAAAATCCATCGCTACATCTGCTGTAGTGTCCCAGCTGTGTGACAGTGATTTGCTTTGATATTGCTGTTGACCTGTGCTTGTGGCATGAATTCTCATTGCTTCAGAACAAGGCTGGTTAGCAAACCTGTTGTTGTGCTATCGTATTTATTTATTTATTGAATCACTGAATGTCATTCACAGTGCCTATAGAGGGTGTATCGTACGACACAGGCAGTGAACTGCACTACTTCTGCCGGTCGCTGTGTGTGTGTGTGTGTGTGCATGTGTGCAAGCATGTATGTGACTGTGTACTTGTGCTCGGAGACAATCCTTTACTTGAGTTTCATAAATGTATCGTCATTCTATGTTCCACCGGAGGCAGCAGAAGAAAGGCATTTCCAAGTCCCGTTGACCTTTTTGGCTGCAGATGAAAGCTTTGACCCCAGTGTGGTCAGCTTGAAATGAAGTAAAAGAGATTCAGAGGACGGCTCCTTCCTCTGGAGCAGCGGAGACGAGTGAGCGGCCAAAGCAAAGTAGTGAAACAGCATAGAAAAACAATATTTTCTCAGCAGTCAGGGCTTCAAAGGGGAAGGCAAGGGTGAGATGAAAGGCTGGGTGATTTTTGAAAAACACTGGCTACCCTCCGCATATGCTCTCTCTTTTTAGTGCTCATACCAAGACACAACAAAGTCTAGTGCCATCACAGGTGTGTGTGTGTGTGTGTGTTGATGGTCAAGAGAACAAGTATTTACAGTCAGTATTTCTGAGGAGGTGTGGCCAGAATACACGGAGGGTACCAACACCTCCAGGGGGGTCGGGGTCATGTCCCACCAGCAGAATTTAAACCTGACTCAAGGTTAAACAAACACTCCGAATGGTGTAAAATATCCTCAGCACATAAAGCTAAAACACGTGTATCCTGATCGTCACTGTCATTATCAAGGGTGTTTATTTGATTTTACTTTTAAAATCATATGGACATTGAGGTCCATGGTGTCTGGGAATGTTTTTGTGAGTGTGTCTGTACTTATTATGTGCAATTTTGTGCATTTTTACATTATTTGGCATGATTCATAGTAACTTTAGTAATGAAGAGGGACCCAGTTATTTCTAATGCCAAAAAAAAAAAATTCCATTATTCTCTCTTGAACAAGTAAGGCTATATGAAAAATACTTTCACTTCTAAGGTATTCTGACAATTTAGCAGTTGGCCTTATTATGCACAAAAAGAGCTTTTCAGTGAAACACTGCATATATCACAGTCTTGTCATTACCTTGAGATTGGTAACATTCACAATCTTAAAACATACCTCTATTTGAATACATTTTTATGTCACTATTAATTTGAAGGAGGAGCTCCATCACACTTTGAGCCTACAATACACTCTGCTGTCCTTGATAGACTGTTCAATATTACCTCAGAGCAATTACAATCCACTTATTTCATATTTACTAGCACTCTGTTTGAAGGTGCCATGTGCCTTTCTATGATCGGTATTCTCTGCCACTTTCCTCAACACTTTCTTATCTTTCTAAATATCATCCATGGACCTGTGTTATACAATGGCCTGGATGTATACTTGATTCTGATTGGCTGGGCGGGTGTTGATTCATTTGAGATAGCCACAAAGCTATGACAATGTAGTCATTGTGGACCACACTGAACCAGGGTACTGGTCAGGAGATGGCATCACTCTGGTATTATATGATGGGATCAACATCTGCTTCTGCAAAACCAGCTTTATTAATTTCCACCATCATCTGGTTGCCTTGACTCTGCTGCCTGCCTCCTCTCATGTGGCTCTGTGCGCACAGAGCAGTGCATGTGCTGGAAATAAGATACTTGACCATATTCAGATGAACTCAAAGATGATATATTATACACCACTGCAACATATTTAGCTAACATCACAGTCGGTCAAACGATAACAGGACTACATACTCCTTCACTCCTCAACTTAAATTCACTTGAGCACATTGTTTTAACAGTCACGCATGGAAAGAAACCAGAAAACCAGTGTCTCTTTTCTCACAACTTTGCAGTTATGTTAAACATCCTGCACTTGTCACTTCACTCCACTGTGCATTTGCTCATCTTTGCCCGTTTTCCCAGACGGGTGATATTTTTCATATTCAAAACCCCGGTCCACCAACAAACTTTGGTGCTTAAAATGAACAAACCAGTTTCTTAAGCACCCAAAACATTGTAAAAACACCCATCCTGCTTAGTATTAGTTTTTTTCGGACTGAAGAAAATCAAACCCAAACACAGGCTCCATCATCAAATTTACCTTCAGAGCGTTGTTCCAGCAGGTTCCACTTGCTTAAGTTCTGAGCTTTTACAGTCAGTTCAATTCCTTCTTGTCCTCTGTTGTGCTTAGTTTAAACTGCCAAAAACTCCCTGGACCACACTTTTTAATTTGTTTCTGGTGGTATAGGTCGTATTGTGTGACTTTTGGAAGTGAAACACAGCAAACGTGCCCTATTTGATATCGATGTACATGGCTCCGATCAGGTCTGAACCTCTGTACTTTGCTTGGACTGTCATCTCCATGCCATCTCCAAAGCATACAGAGCCAAAACCTAAAAGATCGTGTCGAGGCCCAGACACCTTTTGAAACACACTGTAGCTAGACTACCAGAAGCTAGCATGGACTCTGGGGGACAGACGAAGACAGGACAGGGTGGGGGAGCGGTGACAGCGATGGCCTAACAGGTTACATAGGACACACTTTGTTCTCCGGGATGGGGAGCTGAGCGAAAGGGCCGCAGTCGCTGGGCGGATCCTCCAGCTTGGGCGGCACGGTGGCACCCACGGGGATGCGGGCGGCGATGGCTGACATTTCTCCTGTTTGACTCTCGGCGGTCATCACAGGCCGGTCTGAGGTCTGGTTCAGGTTGCTCTCTGGTATGGTCCCCATGCCGGTGAAGAGATGGATTAGGCACTTCCTGAACTGGACAGACATCAAGAATTATTAGAAGAGGGAATAAAGAACAATGAGCAAAGAAAGGAGTACATTCTGGATGTTTTAGGGCCTGCTTGAGGAAGGCACTTAACCCTTTAAGTTTATAATAACTGGACCTATACTTTACAAAGATGTGTGCAGGATATGCACATAAAATCAGTGCTTAGATAATATAATGTTCAGTGTTCAAACGCATCAATCACCATACTACACGCATCCTTATTAGGAATCGTTTCTTTACAAATCCATTTGAGATGCAAAGTCGTACTTTTTTCACCACCTGTTTGCAGCTGTTCATAGTGAAAGACCACGGTGAATTTCTCCAGAACAACCTTTCCTGCCACAATCACCACTGCTTTCCATGTTATGTGAAGGTTAAAAAAACACCGGTGGATCTTTGTGAGTGCTGAAGCTGCCACTGTGCTGCCTCGGGTAGACACCAAGCACCGGGGCCCTCGCCAACCTGTCCAATTTACAAGCAAGCCTCCCAGCTGCCTCCCGCAAACCAGCTTTTATTTCCAAAGAGTGGCAATAACACCTCTGTTACTTTTTAATGCCATGAAAAGAAGAAAAGGTCACAGTGGTAATCTGGGTGTTGCTAAGCATTATGTGCACCCTGGAGCCCTGGATATTCTGTAGAAACCCCTAACATGTTTGGAGAACGCTCGGTTGCTTCCCACTAACCCTCTTTAATAAACACAGAGGCTCTTAAAACACCCTCAACCAGAACATACACTGCAAGGTCATTAAAGTGTCAACTTTATGGCAAAATGAATAGCCACAAGCACAATAACTCTCAAGATCCAAGACAGGCATATTTCTATCTGCCTTTTAAAAGCCATTCACCTAATGGCTCTCAAAATTTGCTGTCAAGAGATTCCCTTTAAATGGGCGATAATATTGATTTCACACAACCCCCTGCAATATAAGAGCATTTATTATATTACCGTAGTACCTTGGTAATAGCACAAGATAAGGCATATCACTAACAAGTGTTGTTGCCATGAGCATGTTTGTGGTGTCTAATCTAAAATGAATTCTTTATTTAAAAAAAAAAAAAAAAAAAAGCTTCTCTTGCACATCTTTCCAGAGTCTGACATATTTTGTGGAGTCTCTTTACCAAAGCTACAGGGATACATTCAATTCAAGATTCAAGATTCAAGATGCTTTATTGTCAGTTCTGCAGTCATGTACCAGACATACAGAGAATCGAAAAAGCGTTTCACTCTGACCTTACCCACGGTGCAAACAGAGCAAAAGATTAAATATAAAAACAATCAAATAGTGCGGGAAAAAAATGCTTTAAAAGCAATACTTAAAGCAATATTAAAACAATAAGATAGTGAAAAAAGAAATGCAACAGAAACACAAAAACAAAACAGCAGCTTCCATACCACAGTGATTAAGTACTGAGGTAGCACTGGTCATGTTTTGTGGTTATTTAAAGTGGCGGGTGCCTTTGTGGGTGGGACAGTCATCTCTGTTTGACTCATTTGGGATGGAAGTAGAGGAGTATTAGAGGTATATTGTTTGGCTCAGCCCAAATCGAATGTAATTGTTTGAACTGTTCAGCTGTCACTAATGGAATATCACAGCAATATTGCTTTACTTTCTGACTGTGGTTTGGTGAACGGCATACCATTACAGCCCCATCATTATGCAAAGGAACACCGTGTGCATATGTTCCTTTCCATGAATACCTCCCTTTTCATCTTATATCAAATACCCAAGGACACAGGAATTGAGGGCACAATACCTCAAGCCTATGTGTGCTCTTATTCTTCACGTACTTCCTCTGCCATCACCTAGTCTGAGAGTGGCTGGAGCTTTAGTGAAATGAGGGTTTCACGCAGGACGACACTGTAAATGTTTCTCTCTAAAAGCCCCTCACAATGAGGCTCTCCCAAGCGCTTCCCCTACCTCACCGCTCTCCTCACTGGCTGCTTTTGATGTGGGAATTATTATGATCACTAATAATACGCTGAAATGTCTCTCCTGTCGGTTCAGTCTCATGACACCTGAAGATGTTTGTACCCCTCCATTAGCCTCCAGTTTGAATCTCCAGATCATCTGGAAAAATGCAGCAGGTGATTGAATGGGTGGATGTGAAGAAAGGCATTTCTAGGAGGCAGCGAGCATGTGTGACAGGATGAAAGAGCGGGCTTCAACGAAAACTGCTTCATCCAGTTTCAGGGGCTTGTTAGTGCCAGATTTTCTTTGGCTCTCACCACCTGATGTGAAGTTGAAAGGTTAAAGTTGAACCTGTGATGCAGATTAACACTGAAATAATGATCAGGATCAGAAAGTTTTTGTCCTTCATGATAAAAGCCGTCTGTTGTTTAAACCATCTGAGGAAATCAAGTTAAAATAGAATTTTGGCTTAAGCATTGCTGCCCCTTATTTATCATCAGTAAGACAAAATACAAAAAGTGAACAAATGCATGTGAATTAGTAATTATGCATTGAAGGGGTGTGAAAGTGAGTACCTTTTTTTTTTTAATAACCACATATTGTCACGGCTTCTTCAAGGAGTTTTGTTAAGTTTTTGATATTTATTTATTCATTTATTCATAGATTTGAGTACTGCAAAATGTAAAAATGCAGTACTCCACAGATGGTGATATGTTTATTGGCTAAAGGATGTCCTGTTTTGTCCTCTAAAGGTGACTGCAACCCTTTTTGTAACTGTGTGGTTGCACTTTTGCTCTGTCCCTTAAGGATGATGTGGTGGGTGGGGAGACTGAAAAGAATTCTACAGTTTTGCATCAGACAATTTGAAAGATTTTCCATCAACTGATCAATAGCTTAAATCTATCTTCTCTGAATTATGCAAACTATTTTTTCCATGCTTTAATTGCAGACCTCTGTTTCATCTTTAGTGATGAGTCTGACGTTATGAGATCAAAACCCACCCAAGTTATGCTTCAGAGGATACCAGCAGAAGCACTAATAAATGGATGTTCCTCAAATTTTCTCTCACCAAAGACTCTATGACCTAGATTTCCCCTGAGCTGGTGTCTCTGTCAAACTGCTAATCCATGCATGACTGTAGGAGTCATGCATCATGGAAACGCCCCTGAGAATCTGGTTCTCCTTGTTGTGCAACTCGCCCAGAAGAGATGCAGCGAGAGAGGGAGAGATATCATGAGTAAGCACTGGAGCTCAGTCGGCTTCTGCAGGTGTTTTGGCTAATCAGAAAGATTACACACACCAACTTATTTTACAACTCCATGCTGCCTGATCTCTTAGATGTGACATCAGCTGCCCAGTGTACACAGCAAGCACAGCTCAGAAGTGGGACGATCAGATGGACACGCAGCCTGCCTGCAGTTCCCTAGCGAGCAGGAGTGGGGATCTCCTTCACCCAGGACTCTCACCATGCCAAGCACAGGCATCCACATCACATCAAGTTTGACTTCTTTCTCCGATTCTGAAAGCAGACGCCTCAGAGGGCCACGACAGGCCAGCCTCACGTCTGCTAATCTTTGCCATGTCTCGCCTTAACCATTCTGCACAGACAGAGAATAGACCAGAATTTCATTTGGGGGAAATAGGTTGAATCTGCAGTGTCTCAAATAGTGTGGACACTCTGCGCTAACGTGGCCCCACTTTGTGACTTGGTCTGACAAGGAAGGGTATTTGTATAGAACGACCTTGTCTGTTGCAGCTTTAATAATGTGCTTCTTTCAGTTTCACTCTGAGACTCAAATGTGTTCACACTTCACCTGTGAAGTCAGAGTGCAGGACATTTGTGTCCATGGGGCCCTACAGGGTCGGTGCCCTGCTCCACTGACACGGTCACAGGGTCACTGTCTGCCACAGGGGTTCAACCTGCGACACTGTCTGGGTCACTGCCACAAAAGAGTCTTAATTACTCCAATTCATAAGAGGGCTTCTTTCCAGGTTGAATCCTTAAACTTTTATTATCAAACCACATAGTTTATGACAAATAGGGACGGCATAATCATAATGCGGTAAACTTCCTTACATGTTATATGAGGCTAAAATTCACATTATTCCCATCACAGCATGTTTATTCAGGGCACACTGCAGTGGGAATAGGAAAATGTATGCGATATGGCAGAAGGCAGCATTGTTCACTGTCTGAATCGAATAATACTAAGCCAAAGCAATAGCTGTGAAATATTCCTACTCCTTTCTTGCTGTTTTTTTCCCCCTTGCTAAACTCATTAAAATTGTAGTTTGTTTCATGGATTGGTTTTAAAAATGTAACTTTAGTATATTAAATTGATTATCTTTATTCTAACAGTGTATGGTGTGGACGAGCCATGATTGTCCCTTGTGTGAAAGAGTGGCTATCTCACTTTCACTGAGGAACGCAGCTATACAGAACGATAAAAAGTGAACGTGGTAGATGGCACATAAAAATGTCAGCAGTACCCTTATACAGTACAATTGCCCGCCTCAGTGGCATACCATGGGAGGCTAATGTATTTTGTAACATTCTTGGACAATTGCACTCTCTGGATTTCCTATTTAATTTATTCATGCACCATGCATTATTGAAAGACGGGATAACACCCAACAACAACAGAAAAAAAAGCTATTAACTCAGCTTTCTGCAGCAGCTTTTATCTGCTGCATACAAGGACTGATGTGTCTCAAGTCTGTTAGAATAGTGAAATAAACTATCCACCAATCGCGTGCGCTGCTATAACTAGCTCTGGTTTGGTTCTGTGCATTGCCTCAAACTGCATTTCTGTCTAATAGCTAGAGCAATTTATTCCCTCATGTCTGAAAATGCATTGCATGAGTAGCTGTGGATCCATGTTCACTGCAGGTCAATAATATCTATATAAAAAATAAATGTAGTGTAGCATGTCTTACATTTCTATCATGTAATACGGGACATGAGATATTGATTTTGGCTGGAAGGGTGATGGAATGCAGAGGGGGGAAGCCAGTTTATTTGATCACATCAGCTGATGTTAAATTTAAATCAAGTGGTGCTCCATATGTTATTTGAAATGCAATCGTGGTCATTCCTCTTGGGAAAATGAAAAATGTCAGTTACCTGTTTGTTCATGAAGACGTAGATGATTGGGTTGTAGACGGTGGCGGTCTTGGAAAAGAAAGCGGGGATGGCGGCCAGCCTGGGGTCCAGGTAGATGGTTGGACAAGCCGTGACCACGATGGAGAAGGCCGCGTACGGCGTCCAGCCCACCATGAAGGCCACGATCATCACCACCACCATGCGGGTCACCTGCCGCTCCGGCTTCCTGGCATTGGCCAAACGACCGTGAGACACCTGGAGAAGCAGACAACCAAAAATATCAGTCAGCAGCTCCTTCAGACAGACACATTTTGCTTTTAAGTGCACTATGCACAACTGCAGAGTGTCGACTCTAAAGGGTGTGCACCCTCAGCAATTTTAGTGTTTCTTTGCTTCACCAAAAAAGATAATTAAAAAATAATGAGTGAACAATTACAAAATTTAGAGTGTACAAATAAAATTCAATTGTATAACAGGTTTTAGTATTTTTATGGTGAGAGAGGAATTTTATGTAGACAAAACTGGCAAATACAGAATTTAATAAAAGCCCAATATCAACCTGACTTATCAGCAAACTGATAGACTGGTAGACTGATATTGGTCTAATCCTAATGTATATTCTGAAATTTAGTTCTGCTGTAGAGTCTGAAGTTTTGAGGTCAGCAAAGTTATTTTTGAGTCATAATCAATAAAGTAGGGTTTCATGCACATCTGCTTCCTTCAGGTTTGGCTTTAAAGTATCCTGCAGAAACTCAGACTGACCTTCCTGAGCTTCCGTAGGAGCTTGCCATAGCAGAAGATGATGACACCCAGAGGCAGAATGAAACAGGTGCTGAAGAAAGTGATGATGTAGCTGTGATCCGTAATGTTGGTCGAATACCTGTTCGGAGGAGGAAAACAAACAGGCTGGTATTTACATCTGAGGCACTTAGCAAAGGTTTTCATCCACAACAACAAATTTCAGAGCAAAAGCTTGAATTCTTAATTCGCACATATTACAAGCAACCAGTGTGAGTGAACAGGTCAAAGCCCCAGAGCCCAGACAGCAGCCACAACAAATAACGGCATCTCCTCTGAGTATTTATCTATAATAGAGCTGCTATGTGAATATAAATATGAATCAAACAGAAGATAGAAGTGTGATACAAATGGTGTTGGTACGCTTCTCAAGTCTTAAGTAGCAAGACACTATAAAATTAGATTTGGGACAATAGCCATCAGAAAACTAGACAAAGGCTGTCCAGTCAAGTCAAGAGTCAACACTAAACCAGACTCAGCCATGTCTTCTCCAGGTCTTTGTATTTCACTGGATATGGAGGCCATACGGCTGAGTTATCCTTATTTTTTTCATTAAGTGATATAATTATTACATTCATGGACATGCAGCCGAGACCAACACTGCTTCAAAACACTCTTGTGACAATCCGAGCCTACAGAAACATGGACTGATGTGTCCTCCAGAGCTACATGAGTCCAGAGCAGTGTCCCTCTGAGAAGCAAACAGTTAACAGTCCCCATAATGTCTCCACTATGAGCTGTATTTGAAATGTCATGTTGACATTCGCGGCTTTTATCTGGCTGCAGAGAAAGAAGGCAGTTTTGCACCTCATTTGTGCTGCAATTAAAGTGGAAAATCCACAGCTGAGACAAATCTCTGTGACACAATTAGGGCCCTCGAGGCCACTGGTTTAGTCTAATTT
>OMLB01018647.1:0-26698 GCA_900302555.1 Myripristis jacobus | reverse complement strand
ATTCATTTCTGGAAACAACTACCTGGCAGACAGACTGGTGTGTGGATGTGCTTGTGTGTGTGTGGGTGTGTGTGTGTGTGTGTGTGTGTGTGTGTGTGTGTGTGTGTGTGTGTGTGTGTGTGTTTGCATGCATGCATTTTAATAATCTCACAGTGTTGAATTATTAGGCAACTGGTATTTTCCACCTTTTAGTAATAAAATGCTGTTAGTGGTTTTAATTATGGCCGGTAAATTTAGACACGCAGATGGTTTTGGTGCCAATGTTTTTGTTATTTTACAGATAAAACTGAGCAGGTGAATCTCCCAAGAGCTTGTGTGTGTGTTTCTTTTCGTGTTGAAGCTGTTCCTGACAGGATGGAAAAAGGCGCTCATTTAATGTACTATCATCACCCAAATTTTCCTAGAGGTCCAGGGAGTGTGCACACCTTTGTAATGAAGGTGTGAAGGTCACCCAACGCTGCAGTCAGTAGATTAGAATTAAGAAGAATGTGAAAGCAGAAACATGCAAACCCTTCACCTGAGATACACCCATCTAGAAACACACTGTTGACAACAACTTTTTTAAGCTTTTCCCCTCACGATGCTGCAACTCTGCACTCGCCCTCTTCAACATTCAGAAGCCACCTTACAGTGAATGTCCCGATGCATCTGCTGATTAAAGGATGAAAATAACTGAAGCTGTTAAAATGCATCATGCCTATTCATGTGGTAAGCCTGCAGGATTCACACACCTGTGTTGTTTCCAGGCCTGCTGAGAAGTCACATTTAACCAAATGTCTTTTGACAGAGCCCAAGCTGCGTGCACCCAAAGGTGGATTAGGTCATCTCTTCACTACCTGTCTCCATGAAGGCGCTCTCTTAATTGTGTTGTCTGAACCATTTGCTCCCCTGTGTTTCATCTGAGCAATGGCTCCCTTACAGGGCTCGAGGCAACCGCTCAGCCCCCTATCTGCACGGCTTTGATCAGAGCTGCTAAATAGCATTACCCAGATGGCACCCTGAGGGCCAAGGTCAGAGCCGACCTGTCTCTTGACTTTTTCCATGACATACATTCACACAGAGTGCGCTAATATGGCTCAAACTGCGGGGTAGATCCAGGCCAATAGGTTGGGTGTAGAATGTCTATGATCTTTATTTGTGTGTGTGTGCATGCATGTGTGTGTGTGTGTGTGTGTGTGTGTGTGCACTGTGAGTAATGCTTGATTCAGCACCTAAGCTGCAGCTTTGAGTCATTACAACTATTTGTGAAGACTAAACAATGTGCCATCATCTGTGTCGCTGCATCATTGTGTTTTGCAAGCTAAAATAATTGACTAGTCTTCTGTAAACTCTTTTGGCCATTTGCTTCATTAGTTTATTTCTCAGTGTCACCTGTAGGATGGAGCAGCATTTATACACTCCTTTAGTTGATGAAGAGATATTAAAATGAAAATTTCTCACCAGTCAGGCTCACAGGTGGTCCCGATCTTGCTTACAGTGTAGCGGTTCCAGCCCAGCACGGGAGGGAAGGTCCAAATGAAGGAGAAGGTCCAGACGAACAGCAGCCCCAGCACCGCATGCTTCCCTCGCAGCCGGATGTTCCCCAGCGGCCGGCAGATCACAAAGAAGCGCTCGAAGGACAGAACTGCCAGCGACCACAGGGCCACAATCCCTGAGGCAAACAACATCTGCTCATAAACGCTGCTGCTGTATAAAATGTAGCTCACTGGGGCAACATCCGTGGAAAAACACACCTCGCCAAATCCCAGCCATCAAATGTTAGTCGCTCTGCCGAATACACAGCGCTGTGTTGTTTCATTTGTTATCTGGCACAGTAACATCACCCAGGGAAAACATTTTCGGAGGTGTCACAGTGTTTGCCTTAAGCACATGTGAATAAATCTTCCCCCCCGTGTCCATCAGAGTGTGAAAACACTGATTTCTTTGAATCTGTGATTTTGGAAGTCGGTCAGCTGGGACAAAGACGTCTCAGAGCGGAGACGTGTCTTACTGTTTCATAAAGTACACACATATATTCAGTCAGTAGGCTAATGTCCTGAGGTATATGTGGCTGTACTAATATCAGAAATATGATAGGTCCATTACGCTGCCTCCTAATGGATTGGAACAGCATAATTTAATTAATGAATTTAGATTAATTTAAGTAATGACTCACTCTGGTTAATTACATACACACTACTCCTGGCGTCAGCCCACTGGGTTCACTGGAGTAGACAAAAGTTCATTCAGTTTTGTCAAATATATTAATTAATACAAATTAGAATACTACAAATGACCCATAATTTCCTTTTTGTATCTTTTTAGGGTCAACTCAGACATGAAGTTCGGATAGAGCATTCACCAGAAGTACCTCAATTTTTGCCTGTAATGTGTTTCCACTGAGTGTCAGCTGTAAAACGTGCAGCACACAGATGAATGCCGATTCAAAAACGAACAGAGAAAGACTGTATTTCCACCCTGAGTTGAGTATTAAGTGGAGCAGCCATCCTGCACCATCTGGGGGAAGAGATAGCCCAGCTTCATCAGTTTTTCATTCAGATACACATGCACATACACACACACACTCACACATATCCAGGTCATACCAATACAAGGCCGCTGTCACACAACAAAACCAAGACTGGAATAGCTACTTTCACAGGATCCATATGCCTAAACATGCTGTGGCTGCCCTTTGACCTAGATCTTCTTGTCTTCACTCCACTACAATGCATGAGGCTAGTGCTGACTGACACAAAGGAGAGTAATTCATTTCATCACACCGCACCACATCCAACTAATTAATCCATTTATTACATATTGATAGGACAAAATCTAACCCTAAAAAGAACTACAAAGTACCACAACTGTGCTGTACTAAATTGTTTGGGTCTTCTTTGTGTGTTTATGCTTTATAAATCAGTGTGTAACGTGGCTTTCCTGTGGGTTTATGAATTCAACACATTGTATAATGTGTAACTCATGCAAAGGAGCAAATGTCTCATTTAGGTGCCATAAGTTGAATTTTATCCCCCAAAGCAATTCAATATCATATCATCAATATCATGTGGTTATTGTAAATCATATGACATCACATTTCCTTGGTCGTCCCTTCACTCTAAAATGTTGTTAAGAGCTCAGATTTGACAGATTCATCCTGTGACTGTACTTGTTGTTGTCCCATTAAAATGTGACTGCGCAAACCTTGTTAGCAAATCCCAACTCAGTACCTGTTTTTTGATATCTAAGTTGTGCTCTACCTAATGAGGGATATATATATCTTCTTTTTTTCAAACACTGCAGACTTTTCTAGGTTACCAAACACCCTCCGCCAGGTGATTCCCAAGTTGTTGTATCTGTCAAGATTTTTGTGTCTGCATCTGACTTAAAGAAGTATGTAACTGTATCTGTTGTGGGTGAGAGAGGATAATCGTGCAGAGTGAAACCTGTGACGTAACTGTCACTCTTCCACATGCTGTCACTGTGATCCTCGGGGAGAAGAAAACTCTCAAGGACCCACTTTGGGAACTACTGCGTCTAAATGTCTTACGTGGAGTTTCCCCTGCTTTAAGTGGAGAGCACAATCCTGCGGAAATCCACTGAATTAGTTAAATGTTATTAGCAGTTATGGTGCTGATGGAGTAACCCATTTAGAGCAGGTCATGCACCTCAGTGTGCGAGAAGGGGGCTCTTGTCCCACTTCTTCCTAATACCTCCAGTTAGCACGCGTTGAATTTTGCCTCAAAGGTGCTGCACAATCACCCTGACAGAAATGAGTAATAGGATATTACACAGGTGTCAAAAACATCTGGCTGCTTATGTGGGTGAAAATTTCAGCACCGAGAACCACCAATGATCTGCTACAACAGGAAAACACCATAAAGTCACAGTAACCTCCCTGTAGAGGTAGAAATATTAAAGGGATACTATGGTGATTTTTCATTTGGCGGTGATGAACCAGATGGAATTTCTGATGCCAAATAGTTTCATTTTTTTTTAAATCTTTTTGCATTTTTTGGTTTGTTTGTTTGCTTTGCTTTTTCTTTGCACACACATATCACACGCATATGTTCTTGTTAGTTCTAGCGAGCTGTGCTGATAATTTAGTGATCTCAGATTTCAGAAATCATATACAAAATTACATTACAATGATGAGGGTACAGTAGATGCAGGCTACCAGATTCTCAAAGTTCATTTCCAGAATTTCTACAATTTGTTTGCACTAGATATGCAGAAATCTGGCACATGCATCTAACCACAAATCACTGTAATATTCATAAAGGGACTTGCAAGCATCTGTGGCTCTCAACAGTGACTATACAATTCCCTGCACAATGCTATTTTATTTCTTATGGAGTCACTTTTTTTATATAAGTGACAATCTATTCAAGATCATGATACTCAAAGAATCTTCTAAAGTGTAAACTCCACTCTGATTCTCTGAATTGTGTGGGAAGGTCTGAGGTGTGCATTCATGCCCTGGGATGGTTGAAACTCATTGTTTTTCTTGTTTTCCATCTCCCTCTCAGGCGCCCTAGTAGCCTAGATTTAGCCTAGAAGTCAGTGGTGATGGAAGCCTGAGGATGTA
This sequence comes from Myripristis jacobus, assembly GCA_900302555.1. Taxonomy (NCBI): domain Eukaryota; kingdom Metazoa; phylum Chordata; class Actinopteri; order Holocentriformes; family Holocentridae; genus Myripristis; species Myripristis jacobus. Next base: position 22,131 of record OMLB01018647.1, on the reverse strand, counting down.
TTTGTTTAACTTAAAAAAAAACGCCAACACTGACACCTGCAGTTACGGAAGCTGCACCTCAACAATCATCAGTAAAAGAGAGGCAGAGACAAAGAGAGAGAGGGAGCTGACCTACCGAAAAAAGTAACAGCAAACCCCTCCACGACGCAAGCCCACGTCCCGAGGAAGAAGTAACCCCTGGCGTTTGTCATGAAACTTATAAGTCCACCGGTGAGGGAGACGAGAAAGTCGGCGATGGCCAGGTTCACTATAATATAATTCAGGGGTTGTCTGAGTTGTTTGAACTTGAAAGTGACAAACATGACGAGGAAATTTTCGCTCAGAGACAGCGAGGTCACCACAAACATCAGCACGGCCAGGACAGTGAAGTTCCAGGGCGCGATGGACTTGAGGGGTCCGTTAAACGGGTCGTCTGGCTTGGAGAGCTCTGCCGCCTCGGTGTAGGACACACCGTTCACTGAGAGGCTCACAGCATCCATTGTCCATGTCCAAAGTGCGCTCTGTTTTTTTGGTCACCCTAACTGAGAGAAATCACAGTTTGCTCCCTCTTTCTCATATTCACAACGTCATTTTTGGATTAGTCCCTGCAGCGGGTGCCGCGCTCACTTGCAGGGAAAAAGTCTGGGTTTAACACACCGGCTGCGCTGTGCGGCATCCTTTACGCGTGGGACTGGGGACTTGTTCGAGCAAGTTCATCTCTTGGAATCCGTGTCGATTAGAGCGCATGGTGGAGCAAAGCGCACGGGAAATCCGCCTTTATTCTCGAGTCCAGCCGCTGGAAACGGTGCGTCTGCATCTAACAGAGCAAACCAAACGCACCCTGCAAGGCGCGGGGAGATGGGATGTCTTGGAAAGCGATGGCAGCAACCACTTACATGAGTGATCAGTGGCATTTTGTAAGCCCTTATATAGGTAGGAGTGAAGTCGCCACGGCTCCGGCATCACTCCTGCCCTCCAGGAGACGCCAGGCGCGTCCTCCCAATTAGCTGCTTGCTTTGCGCTGCAGATGCTGATGAACAGCGAGCTCTCCAGCCCGGACGCGCACTCCAGTTGGATACAACAGCCTGTGCTTCGACCGATTCATTTAAGCTGAGCGCTGTGTGATTCTAAGTTTTTAATCAACTTTTTCTGTTATGGAAGAGGGGGCTACATCTGGGTAGACATGGCCAGTATTAAAAAAAAAAAAAAAAATAGCAATCCTTGCAGCAGCCAAATGTGGTAACAACAGGTCAACTCAGACAGCAATGCAAGATAAAGGGTGTTAATGATATCAGAGGTATTTCTGTGACACTAAACTCTTAACACACCACCACCACCAACACCTCAAACCGCCACCTTATGTTTTCTTCATAGGAAGAGTCACAGCAATATACAGAAACCAATGTATCAGTGATGTAAACCTTCAGGGAGGGCTGACAGAAAAATCCTGTCTCTGAATAAACAATGTGTTGTCCATTTTCATGCCTTATGTTCCCTCAGTCATAAAATCTAGCATGTGTCAAAAATCAGGTGGTAATGGGCTGTTATCAAATCATACTGCAATGTGTCAATACCAACAGCATCAAAAGACATGTTGAAAAATATTTTATGAAAGTCTTTGGCTTTTGATCCCAATGTGGAGAAAACACTGTTGAAGAAACAGAGTCCAATTCTTCACTTTCATTCAAATGTTAACACATATGTGCCTCTAATACACAGTGTGAATGTATTTGGTCTTTTATCAACTAGTACCAGATACTGACTAATTTAATATGGTCCTCTGAGAGTTATTTTCACTATTTCTAGCGCTTTAACTTTGAAAAACAACTTTTATTGATTTTTTCCCCCAAGTTGTTCTTAATGTTAAAGAGCTTACTGAAGCAGTTCACTAACATCTTTATGAGACAGAACAGCACTGAAAATCCACAGCCAGCTGAGCAAAGAATGCCCTACTCCATTAAGATGCAGTCAAAAGACATTCAGCAACTGCTGAAAATGAAGAGCCTTGTGTCCAGATGAGTCTAAGCTTGAGAGCTTACCTGAAGAGACCTGAGAGGTTACTACAACAGTGCATAAAACCTATACGGTCATACTGTGCATGGTGGTGAAACAATCCAGATGTGAGGATGAGTAACTTACACAGGATCAACTACATATTGACCAAAGAGAAGTACCACACTTTTCTGCAGAGGCATGCCATCCTTTCTGGCCTCATGTTAAGTGGAAGAAGATTTATTTTCCAGCAGGACAATAACCCTAAACATGCATCAAAGCTACATTATATGGACAACTTATTGGGCCACACTGCTTAATCATCGAATTCAGGTGTTTCATTCAGTCCCATTGCCACAGGTGTATACAATCCAGAAGCTAGCCATGCAGTCTACCTTTACCAACATTTGTGAAAGAATGGCTCGCTCTAAAGAGCTCACTGGATTCCAGCGTGCTGCTGTAATAGTAATGTAAGAGGAAGCCACCTCTGCAACAAGTCAGCTGCTGAAGTTTCTTCCCACCTAGATATACAACCATCAGCTGGAAGAGGGATTATTGGAAAGTGGAAGCATTTAGGAACCAGAGCAACTCAGCCACTAGGGGGCAGCACCAGTTACAGAGCGGGGTCGCTGAGCGCTGAGGCTCATAGTGCGTAACAGTGGCTGACGCTCTGCTGACTCAGGAACTGCAGAGCTCCAAACCTCCTCTGGCATCAACATCAGCACAAACACTGAGTGCCAGGAGCTTCATGCCGTGGGTTTCCATGGCCAAGCAGCCGCATTCAATATAAGTTGTGAGGCAAGACCTCTGACCTCGCAAATGCTCTTCTGAATGAACAGGCAAAAATTCCCATAGACACCCTCCAAAATCTTGTGGAAATCCCTCTCAGAAGCTGCTACAGCTGCAAAGGGGGACCAGCTCCATATTAATGCCCGTGGATTTAGAATGGAATGTCATAAAAGCTCTTATAGGTGTAACATGTAGGTGGTCCAATGCTTTTAGCCATATAGAGTATATCTCTGGGCTATTTGACATCCAAGAAAGACCAAAAAAAAAAAAAAATGCTGCCTTGCATGGCTTTCTTTACACAGTCACCAGACTTTCACCCCATAAACATCTTTGGGAAATTTGAAAAGGGAAAGACAAAACCTACCATAAAATACATGAGATGTAGTAAAAGAGTACTGGCATTATGTGGATTCTCCAATTTTATAAAAGCATGGAGAATCAAAGCCAGACAGAGTGCAAGCTGTGATTACGGCAAACAGTGCACATGTAAAATATTGAAGGTTTGACTATCTGTAAGTGCTAATAAACAGCTTTGACATAATGAAAATATGCAATCTTGTTTGAGAAATATTTGAATACAAATTTGTTTGTATGTTTTTGATAAATGATGAAACAAAAGCAGCGACAGGCTTTTGGACCCAACTGAATGTTGTGTTAGCATATTGCAGGATTAAAGGATAATTTGCAATAAAGTGCATCCATATGTTTAATATATTTGGGTACATATATATGTATTAGTAATAAAATGTGTGGCATACACTGGTAACTATACATACAGATACTCCCAACATTTTTTGTCTGCATTAACATGACAATTCAGACAGTAAAAACATGTTACAAAATTTTGGCAAACAATGCACTGGGTTCACGATGCACATCAGGACGACACCTTTCACTCCTCCTGATGCCTGATGTGAATCACACCGAGCTTTAGTGATAATATGAATCACTTAAATTGTTAATAGAATAGATTTTGAGGTATTATGGTGTCAACAGTATTGAAACATATTGACAAATCACACAGAGCTTTACAGAACTTGCTGATCACCTTGCAAAACACTTCATGTGAAGTGCAGCGAGACATTCGCAGACATGTAGTGCTGTGGACAGCACAGATCGCTCTCCATGTTCAACATTTTATTTCTGGGTTTGAACAGCATAGCATATGGCTGCAGCAGTACGGGGAAGTATAGTGAGTGACCAATAGTGCATTGGTCTAGTGAACACATGAGCAAATTATACAGATTACTCAGCGTGCTTGTTTTTAAACCTAAATTAATCCGAGGATGCTTGACTGAGCACATATGCTGTTTTTCAGACGCAATCTGCAGAGCTGCACAACCTCGGCCCTCTACTGTCGGCCCCTGAGCCACTCCACTGGAACAACTGGCGGCTGAGTGCCTTGCTGAAGGGCATAAATATTGTTGCGGAGGAAGGGGAGAGTGTCTGCCATTAAGTTCCCTGCCCAGGTTTTCCCAGGAATCCAAATCGGCGGCTTTCTGGTCCTAAGCCTGCATCTCTTACCCCTGGGCTACAGAAAGAGAAGCAAACACTTAAATGCTGTTGGAAGAGACAAATCCACATTGCCTGTGCAAAAAGAAGAGCCCTTTGGTGCAAAGTTGGCTCTCCAGGGAGAAGAATTACCAGTTCAAAGGTTGAGCTAAGTTGAGAATAAAAGTTTCACGGCTGAAGTCTCTGACGCAGCTGTTACACTGACCTAAAACCAGCCACAAATTAAGCTCAGTGTAAACGGGTTAACCAGGTAACAGTCTCAGGTAAGTATACTCTTTGGCTCTGATCAGCAGAGGTGTAATTTGTGCCACAATGATATAGGACATGCTCTGCATTTTAGATAGGCAATCATAACCTCAGTGTAACTTTCACCTTTGTAATCTGATAAATTATGAATAAATCACACGTTTTCTTGTTTCCACACCATTTTCTGACTATGCTGATGTTGTTTATCAAAATGCATCTAAAACTAACCTTCGACCCCTTAATACAGCATACAATAATCTCTGTAGATTTGCACTTGGATGTTCTTTTAGTACTCATTATTGTATAATGTATAACTCACTTAAATCAACTCATCATCATCACGTTCATGGTGTAGCTGTGATGAGAGATCGCCTGGAAGGGACATATGGACAAATGTTGTGTTTCAGTCGGGTTGGAAGACTGTGACACCACTTACACAGAGGGGAGATGTGTGTACAGGGCCTCTGCTGATGCAAACACTGTCACCTGCTTTAGTCCTGGTTATAAAACCCAGTTGCTTTTTGTAAAAATGGTGTAAAAGCATAAAAGTGAAATCCAAATATTGGTCAGTAAAATCAGAGTGGTTGAGGATTGGAAATTTGTTGTGTAAAGGTATTCCAAACAGGTATGTGGCTTATATGTAATTCAAATTGTTCTTAATTTTTGGTTGTTTTTGAAGTATGCTCCATTCCACTTTCATGTTAACTTAGAGCCAAAAGAAGAAAGTCTAGTCCTCACCTGCAAGGAGCTTTTCCTCAGAGATGAATGTAAGGCGCCCTCCTGCTCTCTGCCCTGTTTTTGATCTAGTTCCCTCTGGTGAAAACCGGCTTGTCACACCTCGGTGACCAGCAGGTAAATGAGGATTTATTGCCTGTGCTGTCTTTCCAGACCTCTGTATGACTGCTTTTGTTTTGGCAGGTGTTTTAATGTACCGTTGGCTAGGTTCAACCTTGTACTTTGTTCAAGAAGAGTCAAAAGAGCAATGAAAATAGGTATCGGTCCAACTGAACTTTCCCCGAGATTTTTTTCCAATTTTGGTCAAATACTCCACCATTCACCCTTGACTCCTCAGAAGAGGTGAAATGCTGGTATATGTTGAATTTATGTACCTTTTACATTAATGGTTCATAAATAGTGGCTGAGCTTACATCTCACTCCTTAATTCTTCATTAGGTCTTTGGCTTAATCATCAAACAGGCAGCATTTAACAAGTCACCATGGATCACAGTCGTCTGCTAGCGCTGTAACAACTGGAGCATGCAATTCATTTAGACTGATGCTTTTAAAGTGTAGTCGATCGAAATTGAGAGACTGGTCTAACTGTTTCACCGAGGGCTTAGTGCTGGATGCACAAAATCGTGGTCCTTCCTCCAGCATTGCATTTCAGTGTGGAAATGATGGGCATGGGTGTAAACCCCGTGCAGATATTTTCTTCGGAGTGGCTGGTGGTGAGCACAGACCCAGTGAACCTGCAGGTGTGGCTGGAGAGACCTGCACTCCAGTTAAAACACTAATTCATCAGCCAGACCTTCATTAGATAGACATTTTAAAATGTGGAAGTGATGCTTTACCACCCATTTCTGCCATTTTTTACTGTACATATATTGCATTGCTATTATTTTTTGGCCTTATGTAGTAGTGTAGTAGTCTATTGTATTGTTATCTTTGGTCTTTGCTTACATTCTTATATTCTTGCTGTCACATGTTGTTTTGTCATTTGCCATTAGTTGTCAGTGGATGTTATTGCAGTGCACAACTTTTTACAAATAATTTTTTTTAACTCTTAAGTTTACCTTAATTTATTATTTAAGGTGGACTTTGCATCCATGGATTTGTCACTGTGTGTTTCCAGCTGTCAATAGCCGCTGTTGTTTAAGGTTTTGAAGTCCATATAATAGAACCAGAAAGGCAAGCCATGAAAAACAATATAGAATAACTTTTTCAATAACGAAAACTACAATCAATTGCAACAGTGTACATTGAGAGAAAAAAAACAGACAAAAAACAGACAAGTCAAGGTGACAACCAGAAACAGAGGACACAGACAACCAGAAATGAGAGCAGACATCAGCAAGAGCAAGTAACTGTGACTGACAAGTGGCAAACAGCAAGACAACAAGGAAGTATGGACGAAATACGGAAAGAAGGGCTTTTTTGGAGTTTTCTCTTGCCTGCTGTGAGGATTAAATCACAGGTGTCGTCCTGTTTGTTGTAACGTGGGCACGTAAAGCCCTTTGAGACTGTCAGCAGTGATTATTTGTCTTTAAACAAATCTGGATTTGAACTTGAACAGGGGGCTCATTCAGGTGGGAGTTTGTATCTGTGTGCTCGACCCTGGTGATCGGCTGGAAGGTCTTCTGAAACACCAACAAAAAAGCTGGTAAGATTGGTGATTCTGCTGTGAAATTGTATCTTAGAAGATATTTAACCTCATGAGTGCAGAGTGGGAGAGCGTTTGTACTGCATACGCATACATTTTTATTATTTGCTTTAGTTTAGTTTTGTTTTTGTTTTGTTTTTTTAAATAAAGGGAGTATTTTGACAAATTTGACCCAACTGACAAAGACTAAAGCTAAAGACATTTTCTGTATAATTTTAAAAATTTTATTTCAGTGAGTTTTGTAAGTACACAATATCATTTCAGTTAGTTTTTGTTTTTTATCTGGTCTAGTCAAGTCTAGTTTTTATTTTTTATTTTATTTTATTTTATTTTGTTTTTTATTTCAGGTAACTAAAAGGTTTCCTCACAGTTTTAATTTTAATTTTAATGTGATTGTCCTTCATTTTTGTATTTTGAAAAATTAAAAGGGACCTGCTAATGTTTTAGGAGTTCTCTCACAGGCCTATCTGGTTGTATAATATAGTAAAAACATATAAGAAAAATAAGAAAATAAAAAGAACATTTTTCTGCACTACGATTTCAAAGGATGCTATTTATTTATTGACAATAAATCTGTCAAACAAACTTCATTTCAGCCTCCCCTCGGGGTTGAGTGGCAATAAAATCCCAGTACCATCCACAGCAGGTGTTTGTGCACATATATCCACTGCATGCGTCTGTCTTAAAAGAGCGGTATGTGTGCCAATGGGAAAGGCCTATGTCTCAAATATCTATTTTAAAGGTGCCACATGTCTCATTGCCACATAAATTGTGAGACATCGGTGTAATACCTATGAGACCGCTGCCAAGAAGACTTAGTGTCTAAACATGGCATTTTTCATTGTATTCCACTGGGTCAGATGCGATGAAAAATCTACTTGATTACTTTTTGGCACAAAGCAGGACGTTTTAGAGTTTCTGGCAATGGGAGTGCAATCAAGAGAGACTTATAACAGGAATAAAAGAGAATGAGGAGTTCGAATTAGATTAAACTTATTGTAAGCAAGAGGAAACAGATGTTGGTGCTAAGACCTCGGCAGGAAGTAGACGGCTGTGTGAGGAGATCCCGTGAATTAAGTGCTTCGGTATGTGAAGGAGCTTCCCCCCGGGGCCCAGACGCTGGTGAAGGTGATGAGGGACGGAGAGCTCGATGTTGGGACGTCTTCATCTGAGGGAAACTTCTGACCCAGGCGTGCACAGGAGAGGTTGTGACGGGGTGGAGGTGGGGCACAAAACAGCCACGGTGCTGAGATGACAGCTGTAAGACAGAGGAGAGAGAGAGCACTTTTACAGTTTAACAGCTTACACGTGATTGGCTAAAGGCCAGTGTGTCAGGTTGTGATTGTTGAAGACAGGAATGAGCTGGTGGAGCTTAGAGGGAGCAGGAAACTGTGCTTGTGACTTACAAGGAAGCGCAAGGAGATAATCACCGCAGAGCTTCATAAGGTGAGTTACAGTGATTATATAATCATATCACAAACAAATCAACAGTAATCACAACAAATTATTATGCTGCTTGAAGTCGGGGATTTTTTGGCCTGTTTGTGATGCTGTGGTGAGATTGGCAGTTTCATGTTGTGGATGCTGGAACTCAATGTAAAACCACAATATTCCCCAGCAGTGTTTGAGATATTGAACATGAGGCTTAAGGTCATGTTGGCCTGGTGGTGGTGCTGTGGTGGTTCAATTAGATGTACAATCAAGATACCAAACCTCAATGTCAGAATCCATAATTCCCCCAAGTTTCATCAAAAAACAGGCCAGCAGAGGTTCAGAGGTCAGGTGTGATGGACGGAAGGACAGAGGCCAATCCATCGGACGGCCTATTATTCCAAAACGCAAATTGTCTGAAAAATGTCACACTGGACCAAAAGCCCATTAGTCTGACCATCTGTTATCCCAAAAAGAAATGCCCATTGTTCTAAAAATTCACACTCTGGAGTTGTCGGAGTTCAGTGACTGCCGGTGTTATGCATCCCTGAGTATTGCATCCCTGCCAAGAAAGGCATCCACCCCTGTTTACCCTAACCTGAACCTAACCAAACCCCTGCCTTCACTTCACCAAAAACATGGAGTGGACATTTTTTGGACAATTGGCATTTCAGAATATTGGGCCTTCAAAACAATGTGCAGTTCCCATCCATAGCCCTATCCAATATTGCAATATTGCACCTTTTTAAAGTTGTGCATGTGATTACGATGTCTAAACCTTTCCTGTTTCTTAAGAAGCAGAGAAATCTTATCCTTGCAGTGTTCCCTCATCTGTGGCACACACCTGTCAAGTGGAGGTCATGCTGATTCACTCAATGTGAAATCAGAATCAGGCAGATCAATAGTTCCCACCAGGCTCTGTGAGATGACCCTGGTGCCTCTGTGCAGCACTGTGCTCTTCTATGCACACTGCTCCGAGCCTGGGGTTTGAGTAATGACTTACCGTGGGGCAGGGTCTTGTGTTGATTACTCTTGAGCCTCCAGGAGATGATCTGCAGGGCTCACAGGAGAATTGCTTCACCCCCCAGGACATAACAAAACACGTTTGTTACACACAAGTCCCTTAAGCAGCCCCTCCTGGGAAACCTTTTTCCTTTAGACTGAGATGTGGCGGGGGAATGAGACGTACACAGCAGATACCCCAGAATTTACTCCGACATCCCCATGTTTATGTGTAAGTTTGACCTTGAGAAATATGTGTTTGCTTTGAAAGATGTTTGATGCAACAATAAAAAATCAATTACATGCCTGTGATGAAAGGCTGGGCTGGTCAGAAAAGGTTTGTGAAATTACAAGTCACCTTGATATTGATTTTTAGATTACATCTTACTGATCTGAAATGAGTGACGATCAATCTGATAGTCAGCTGCTGTGAGCTGAATGTGTCTTTTAAGACCGCACCACTATGTGCTACCAGCCCAATATCCACTCTATAATCAGCCTGAACTGAAACAGCGGTGCACGACTCTCCAGCGGAGATCAGCTCAGACACAGAGGGAAGAAAGTGTCACTTCTGAGATACATTCTACCTCTCAGATGGAAAGCGGAGGAAATATCCAGGAGTAAGATTATTCCCATTTGTTTTCAAGAAGAATGTAGTTCAGGTCAAGACTTTTGGAGAGGCAGGCAAAGAGCTGGGAAAGTGTCAGTGAGTGTGAAAACCACACAGATGATAACGCTCTGCTATGTATCTACTCAGCACCCTCGAATTTTGAAAAGTGATCATTTTTGCCAAAAGAAAAGAATGACCAGAAGATACCGGCACTATATCAAATTGCTGTTACAACAAGATTAATGATATATGATGAAACAGCAAAAGGAACAAAAGGAAGTGTTTAGAAGGACAATAGTAATATGAATACTTCTTGATTTATTATAACCCAACTTATCACACAACCCGAAAAATTCACAAGCGAGTTTCCTGCATTTATCCTCTCGAGATACTTCCATCTCGATGAGTGTAGATATATGCATTCTTATACATGTATGTCAGCTGTGTGTGTGTGTGTGTGTGTGTGTGTGAGTGTGTGAGAGAGAGAGAGAGAGAGAAAGAGTGATGGACACGGGAAGAAAAGATTTATAATGAACTGCAGCTTTATTTAACCCCACAGGGCTTAGATTTACAGTACAAATCTGTTAAACCACGCACACACAGAGGAGCGAACCCTGACGAACACCACTCCCTCAAAACGAATTCCTCCAAAAACTCCTCTGATTTTTTTAACAATTTGCCAAAGGGCCTGTATTTGCCTCAACATTTACTCTCGACGCCGACGGTTTCGCCAGAGTTAGAGGGAACTTTGACTTCACTTAGCCTTTGCAAATCAATCAGAGGGAGCAGTTCAAATGAAATCTGCTTTGTACTGAGCCAAAGCCGTCTGATTTCCCTCCCTTTGAATGAGCACCTATTGACGTTGCTGCCCTCAGGTATGTGAAGCAGAGATGACCTATGGCAGAGTGTCAATATCATTTCTGCACCTTCAACCTCAGCTAATTTCCTCCCACTCGGCGGACCTTTTAGAGATCAAACAGCCGGGGACCTGACTGTGTGTCTGTTCTGGCAAAGGGAAGGGAGCGAATGAGGTTTTGGTGACTTGTTTTGATGATGCTCATCCCGGGACCTTTTTTCATATGCCAGTCCCTCCGATTGGCATTAAACATTTCTCTCTCTCTGGGCAGCCGGTTTATTTGCACACTCTCTTATCTGCCACATTAGAGGCCCAGACAACCCCCTGTCATGAGACGAACGATAATTGTCTGCGCCTCTCGGGGAGACGCAGGTGAGGGAAATGGACTGGCATTTATCCCCCATAGTTTACTGGTCAAGCCGGGGAAGATGGAAGCAAGGCCACGGGCTGGTGGAAACAAGGGTGGAAGCGCAATCTGATGGCACCGTGGACGGTACCTTGCCGACCGTAGGAGTGTAAATCATCACCTCAGCAACTAAAGTTCTGTCATGAATAAGAAATGGAAAGCTGTGAAAGTTCAAAGTTTCCCTCATCTCATTTTCGTTCACGACTCTTAGATGGCACGTTCACAACATATGATAATTGGTCAAAGGGGGGAAGGGGCAATAACAGGGAAAATGGAGCGTAAATGAACGCTCTCATTAACTCGCACGTCAGTCGTAATCAGACCTCAGCCTTTACCCCTCCCTCGGTTATCTTGATCGCACTCCGCCGCCGCCCTTGAAACCCATATAAATGCTAATTGCTGTTTTGTAACTGTACACAAAGCAGACGTTCCTACACGTGGTAATAATACGCAACAGTCCCACGAAGCTGTAGTAACCTTTATGATCACGCAGATAAATGGCATTGGTGTGCAACTGTTCATTTTTAGTAACCTTTTACAACCATGCCGAATCCGAGTCCAGCACATTATAGTGTTCATCTGGTGTAATATGACAGTAACACGGCCAGTCCTTCACTGGTGGTGCAGTGGCTTGACCTTTCAAAACAACTCTCCCGCGGCACGCCTGTAAATGTCGGATCCCTTCCTATTGTGAGGAAAAAGTTACTCACTCATCTTTCCTGCCTCATTTTCCCTGTTTTTTGGCCTCTTTTTGTGAACTGTGTGCAAAGATAAATAAAATTGTTCAGTAATTGTTTGACATTTTTTTTTGTGTGCTATCATGTGTGAACTGGCCACAACAACAGAGGTATGTTACACACTTCAGCGTTGCAAAATTGTTTATCAATTGAATCACGGCTGTCCCATCTGTAAATGTGTCATCCCAAATACAGGCTGTTTTATTCAAATCCAAAGAACTTTATTTTAAATCATAGTGGAGATCCCAAGGTTTCCAAAGATACCAAATATGTCCTGCAGCATTAAATTGAAATGTGTATAAAATGATGTAACGTTGTTGTACAATACTGATTTAACTTTGAAGCTTTTTAAGGGGGAATTTAAGGGAAAATCAAAACTCAGTGGGTTAAAAAAATCTTCACTGATGTCTAAAGTGTCTTTGCCAGGTGTGGTTGAACAGGTCAGGTAAAGCGTGTCAGTGTTAGCTCCCCATGTGGCGGTGTTTGGTAGCTCAGTGTTGCTAAATGAGCGTGGCCTTGGGTGAGGAGTGTGATGGAGCAGCTGGCTGTCTGTTAGGACCTTCAGCGCCGCTGGAAACCCAGGCTGGATGCCCCCTGATGCCAGTCCTCTGCCCAGAGACACTTCTAAGAAAGTCACCCAGATTTATCCGCCCCCTCTTGCTACATGTGTGTGTGTGTGGGCATGTGTGTACGTGTGTGTGTGTGAGAGAGAGAGAGAGAGCGCTTGCTCATGTTTATGTGCAAGAAGATGGATATGGATGTCATCTTCCCAGTGTAAGCATATGGTATATTATATATTACATTATATGTTGTTTATTTTTGCTTGGACTGATATTTTTAGTTCACTTTTTAGGTCATGTGAAATCATTACTTCTGTCATATATATATATTCATGTATACAAAATGTGTGTGTGTGTGTGTGTGTCTTTGTTATGAGATTGTTTTGTTAAAGTCCTGCAACTTTTTAACACTGGATTTTCATATAAAAAGGCTGATTTTGATCCAATAGCAGATCAGTTTATGTTGATACTCAGCGTCTTTTAATCAGGTGACCCTCCACCTGTGTTCAATAGCAGCGAGCTGGGATTCAAATGAAGGATTAGTTTACAAAATCACCTCAGCCAGTTGAATCCATATGTATGGGTACCTATTTTTCATTTATGATGGGAATGTATATGTCTGTGTAATCTCATCTCATGTTTTTTTTGTTCTTTTCTTCTTTCTTTTTTTGTTATTGCCTCCTATTGTTTGGTGCAACTACACAGGCGAGGCCACACCTGTATTGTCTGTTTTAAAGTCCTGACAAAGACCTACAGCAGTCAAGACATGTCGACTCTTGATTGAGCCACCACAGTAAAGACTCTTTAATATTTCCTTCCTTGCTGTTACATTTTCTTGTATTTGGAGTGTCTGGCATTGCCTTCTAACTTGAGACACAACCTTGTGTTTCCAAGGTCACAGGTCCCTCCGTCCCTTTAATGAGGCGCATTGCAAATCTGAGTTCGAAACATGAGTCGTGCCAAAAGGGCAGAGGAAGGGGCAGAGCAGGCCAGACGCAGCTCCGAAAACAAGGCCAGTCTCAGCTGTTCGCCCGGAGACTCGAGAAGTCCAGGGAGATGTTGATGTGTCTCTGTTGGAAAAACCATGTGTCACCTCAGAAACACAGCACTCCCTCCCCAGTCATCACACTGTCGCCACATGGGGACCAGAGGGACACGATGCTCCTCAGATCCTTCCTCCACCTTACGCAACGTGACCCACTTTGTTCAAGGAGGGTCACAGCTCGTCTTGGTCGAGATAAGGTCACACTGGCAACAGGTAATGAGCTGGATGGGTGTTCTGAATGTAAAATGAAAAGATCTGTCATATTTCCATTGCTTTTAAATAAAAAAATTAATGATGGAGCAATTTGTTATCTGGCAGCCAGCCTTGATCTGAAGTGATTACTTCTGTCATTTAGCTTTTGCAGGATTTTTAACTAATCTTTTCCAGAAGTGACACAAGTTGTGAAGGTCAAAGCTTCATTAATAGATTCAGTTTTTCACATGTGGTAGAGGTCTGTCTGCCCTATGCCGTTCACCAGATTATCTCGGTTATCTTCAGCCAAAATTCTGAACTCGGCCCAGTTTGGAAAACAATCTCACCTACTGGCTCAGCGGGACGCAGCAGGTACTTTTTAGAGGAAATAGGTAACCTGTGTTTTTCTTCCTCCCAAACACTGTGAGGAAGCACATATATGTCACCGCTGAGAGGCCTGGCAGATTGGCCGGATGGATGAGTGCCCGAGTTGGGAGCTGAAGAGAACAACTTGAAGGCTAATGAGCCAGTGAAGTGGATGTCCTCTAAAAAAAAAAAAAAAAAAATGCCAGGAGCTGCTCTCATCTTGGTAATGTGCTTAGCAGAAAGAGGGCTTAATTCTTCTTCCCAGTACTAGTACCATGGATAATAACAATAATGATAAGAAGAGGAACTTACACAATGGCATAGAAACAGATAAAAGACAATAACATAATAAAATTTTATGAATAAATAAATGAATGAAGGCATACAACAGGAAGAAAAACTCTAATAAAAAGTGATTTTATTTTATTTTTTTAATGTTTTTATAAGAGTTTTGGAGGAGGACAGTGAGGTAGCTTGTCTTATTCTCAATGCAAGGTTATTCAGCAGTTGCAGAGCCCTTACAGCAAATGTCCTACTACCCTCCATCTCCAGTCCTGCCCCGGGGACCGAGAGCAGCAGCTGGTCTGCAAATCTGAGAGTACAAGCAGGGGTGTAAGGAGTAAGAGGGGCACGGCCACTCAGGGATTTCAAAATGAGCAACATCATTTTAAAATCAATACAGGTAACCAATGCAACGGCCAGTGCGGCATTTTGTACAAGTTGCAGGCGGTGGGTGGGTTTCTGGACCGGCCCAGCAAATAATGAGTTACAGTAATCTAGATGGCTTAAGACAAAAGCATGAATGAGAGTTTGTGCATCACTGAGTGAGAGAAATCTATCTTTGCAACCTTCTCCTGATTTGACCAATAGCTGATTCAATATCAGATTTGATATTGCTAAATTGTTGAGAAAAACCCAGGTCCAAACCAGAGATTACTCCCTGATTTCTAGCCTCATGATTGTGCTGCAAACCTTGAGAAACTAAAGTCTGGCTTATGCAATCCCCATGTGCTTTAAGACCAAACACCAGCTCTTCAGTTTTGTCTTCGTTCAGCAATAAGAAGTTACTGGACCTCCAGGATCTTATGTCAACAAGACAGGCTGTGAGTGATGGGATTATGGATAAATAGATTTGAGTATCATTCAGATAAAAAAGGAAAGGATTATTCGAGTTGCAGAAACTTTGACCCAGTGGTAACATGTAGGTGGAGGACAGCAAAAGGCCCAGAAAAGACCTTTGAGGAACGCCACAGGTGATTTTTGCATAACTGGGGAAGAGACTCCCGACTGATACAGAGAAGTGCATCTTTGGTACCAGCCAAAGATGCACTGGACAGTCTCTTGGCCAACAGAGCCACCGTAAAGAACAAGTATAAGCATCTTGCAAGATAAACAGCTCCTGTTTTAATTGAGTGCATGTACAATATGAAGCACGCAGTCCATGATACCGTGATGCTTCTCTCTTCTCACTTCCTTGGAAAGTTCATTCTCGCTAAGACAATTTCGGAGGAACATTTTCGTCTTGCCATTTTTAGATTAAAAAATCACATAAGTGATTTTTAAGTGACACATGTCTCACTGATTAACCACAATGAGGACTGTGTCATTCTCATGGTGCGACATTTACTGCTGCCTTGTTAATTTTGTTGAAATAGTCCAAAAAGAACTGAACTGAAAACTGAGCTAAGACTTGGAGGGAGCCAGACTGGTGCCTGTCTGACGAATACAGGCACTTTCCCTTAAACAGAGTCAGGCATGTAGAGCCTCATGTGAATTCATGAGGGCAAAGGAGTGGGAGTGACATTCCTCTCATGGTGACAGCTCCTCTGGAGTGAAACACCAAATGGGCCATGAGCACCGTTCCCTGAGGAAAACACTTGCTGGGAAGCCTGTAAAATACATTTATAGGTCCCAACAGAGGGTCACCTGCACGAGGAAATTCAATCTAAATCCTGACATTGTTTCATAGGAAAGTGAAGATAACAGGCAGCATCTCACTATATCCCCAGATGGCTATATTTATAATGAAAACCTCAAGGGGGATGCAGGCTAGAGGAAACTGCAGGGATTAATAGGGGTCCTGCATCGAAAATCTTTATGACTCTGAGTTTTCTGCCGCGGGCTGTAATTTGTTCTCCTCCACTGCGTCCACATGCAAATCTCACCAGCAATACAAGCCGCGATGTAATAACTCATAGTGACAACCCTGGTTTGTAGTATCTCTCCATGTTTGTTTAAGATTACACAACAACACTTTTTTCCCAGGTAAATTGAGAGGTCATCTGGTGAGGAAATTCACTCACAGAGGCAGGGAGGGGTGAGAAAATTTGTCCATGAGTTCCATTTACTATTTCATGCATCTCATCATATCAAGGGTAAGTGCAAAACCCTTAACATGTCCTTAATTTTAAGTTGCATTTCCGCACGTAAAAGTCAGTAGAAAAAAAAGAGACAATGCAGCCCAAAACTTCTTAATCCATGCACAAATCCTCTTCATTTTTTCCAGCTGTTGACCTCTGATAAACCCCTGAATTTCAAAACCCATCTTAAGGTATACTGTCAAGAGCAAATTCAGCTGTTGCTTTTGTTAATTAGTAGACAACACGGTTCAGCACCTAAGCATATCTTAATCCATTTTCTTAATCCATTTCTTAATTTTTTCCAGGGTCCAAATTAATTATGAGGCCCAAAATCAGTGGCACAGCTGAGATAGAACGCTGTTTAAAACCTGGCATCATCACACATCTCAAACGTGTCTGCGATGACTTGTGGTCTGATTTGTTATCGCTTTTCTGATCAAATCACTCCTTTCCTTTCTTGTCTTATTTTGATTCTTCTGTTCCTAACTCCAACTTCTTCCCACTCCTTCCTCCTCCTCACAAAGCTGCTGTCCCAAACCGCTCTATTTTTTGTGTGTGTTTACCCAACAAAGATGCCACCATCTCACCTCGAAAACAAACTTCATTCAAATGTGTATCTCACTGTCAGCTGTTCTCTCTATCAAACCCTCCTGCCCTCCACAAATCGCCCGGGCAGTCCTCTGATGTTGTCACGTCTGCATCAGGCTGCATCAGTGTTCACACTGTGAATGCTCTGCGGCCAGGTGTGTCCCTGATCTCCTCTGAAGGTGTTTGGACTGATCAGGTCATAACGTGGAACCAGGACACATTGAATCTGTACGTAAGGACTAAAACTTATGAACACTTGGCTGTGCTGTGGCCAAACTTGAAAAGCACTTGTGTAATCTGGAGATCTGGTTCATCATTTTCCCATCAGATACACATCTCTGGTGTCGTCTTACTCCACCATCATCGTCACATTATGCTTTGTTTTATAATAGCTCTTGGCCTGAGGAGGAGCAAAAACATAACAGTGAGTCATGTTATGTGCTCTCTCATATACGACCGACCTATGTCCACACCGTCTGACTTATAAAGGCTTATTCTAAATTCCACTTTATTGCCCTGATAATCTGAAGCAACATGAGGCTCTGTTATTTTTCCATATGGCTATTTCCAGCAATTTCGATCAAGCGCTGTGTTTTATCTGAGGTTTAAAAGGGCATGTCTTGATGTTGCTCGTAAGCAGCAGCCTTTTAAATGTTCCTTCGTCTGGATCTGCCCGAGTCACAGACATTACCTCATGTTTTTTTCTGTACTGTGAAAGACCTGTCAAGGAGCTGCGATGTGCTGAATGCCTGTGTGTTTGCTCTTCTCTTATATACCTGAGGATGCGTCATTCTGGATGCAATGCAGCTCCACAGGAAATAGTTACAGGTGGATTTGCTTTACAGGAAGACGCCAACGTTTTGGGCAAAATAGCCGTTTTCTGACTTCCTCAGACTGAGACAAGATGTTCGACACCATTTTCACCTCTGGACATCCAGCGGTTCGGTTCTTGTTGTTTAGCATTATTTTTAGCTTAGCATAATGACTTGAAATCTATGGGAGTCGTTAGCCTGGCTCTGGCAAAGAGAAAAAATAAACCGTACAGCAACTCCAAAGCTGTCTTATTTAGACTGTGTATCATGTGGATTTGAAATATGCATCTTGGATCTATATTTAAAAAAAAAAAAAAAAAAGAGTAATTGTAGGAGTTAATTTCTGTTGAATCCTCCTACAGTTTCACCATCTAACATCTCCTAAGTCAATTCTTTTATTTATTTATTTATTTATTTATTTATTTATTAAATCCCAAGGCTTGCATTTCAAATGCACATGATGCACTGTGCAAATTAGACAGCTGCAGAGGTGCGGTAAAGTTTATTTTTTCACTTTGACAAAGCCAGGCTAATGACTCCTATAGACTTCAAGTATTTATGCTAAGCTAACATAAAATGCTAACCATAAGAACCGAACCACTGGATGCACAGAGGTGAAAATGGTATCGAGCATTGTGTCTCAGTCTGAGTACATCGGAAAAAAGGGATTTTTCCCAAAATGTTGGTATATTCCTTTAGTTTGTGACCATTAGCTCGTAATTCACTTTTGATGAGAGGTATGTTACCACTTCAAAGAAAACTGGGTTTTTTCACTGTGGTGTTTATGTCATGGCTGACTGCTCAGTTAAGGCTGCAGCAGGATTAGTACTAGCAGAATTCGTGAAAGTGGCTTTGCAGATGTGAAGTCGGCGGTGCAGCAGGAAGCAAACACACAACATTAAAGATGAGCTGTCGCTAACGTCACACACCTTCCCAGAGTCTTTGCCATGATTGTTTTACAAAGGTCGTCCCTGTGTATCAGCTATGGAGGCCCAGATGAGGACTGTGACTGTAATTTTAAACCGTCATGCAGTGGCGGTGGCGGTGGTGGCATGAGCGCCTGCCTGAGCAGGAAGCGAGCATCAGCAGGCATCAGATGCGTCTGGCAGAGGAGCGTGTTAATCAGTCCTGAACAATGGAGCCGAACAATCGATGGTGTGCATGCAGTTTGATGCACACCTCTCTCATTTCCAGCACTTTTTCCACATCTTTCCCCCGAAACAAATTCAGAATCTTAATCATTTTTTTCTCCAAGTGTTACAGATGTGCAGGAGTCTTTCTTAGCAGCATTTCAGAGACATGTCAACAAGGTTTCTCAAACTGCTACACACGGCGCAGAGGCAACAGAGCTTAGTTATCTGAGAGGGAGCGGACCGTATTAAATTGATATTCAACACCCAAAAGATCCAAACACTGATTGTCTTGGCAAATCCACTGCACCCCAAAAACTTTTAATGCATACACAAGCCAAGTGAGCTCATTTATGTCATAATCATTTTCCAACTTGCTCATATTGTATCTCTGACAGTTTCATCATTTGAAAAAGTTTTACAAAATCTTGATGAAGTCAATGTGAAAACTAAAAGTAAATAAAAAAGTTGCAGGATTCAGCAGAGGGAAAAGACAAATCGAGTATGAGAATGAAAATAAAATAGAAAATTAGTAGAAATAAAAACAATTTATCAGTAAAAGTGGATATAAACTGTTGATGGGTCACCATTATGTGACTGCTCAGTGTTTAAAAAAACACCTGTACAGACTGCCATTTGTATATTTTTATAATGTATATCCAAATGTTTTAAAGCTGTTCTTTTATAGTTTTCATTTATTTTTTCTCTTTCTGTTTGATCACTTTTTGAAATCCCTTTTTATTGCATTCTCAGTGATCTTTAGATTTTTTTTTAATGTCTTTTGTCATTGCACCTATATTGTATAGTTCTGTAGCTCTGATTTTGAGAGGTGCTATAGAAATAAAGTTTGTTGTTATTATTGATTATTATGGGAGATAAGGGTTATGGATTATTAACATATAGACTAAATTTAAGGTGCTGAGTTACTTGGAAATGTTCGTTGTTAGAAACATAGATAGTTAGAAACAGTTACTTAAATGCAGATGAGTAAAATCCTCCATTTTCTCTCAAAGAAGCAGGAGTGTTTTAATTTCTAAACACCGTGTCAGAATAAATTTCCACCCTGGAACTTGGCTTGATATTTTGGGAAGGTGATTTATAGAGCGACTACATTGGGGGTCATGCACGCTCGGTCCCCTTTAAGCACTTTCTCTGAGTGCACTCGTGGCATCAGATGAATATTAAACACTCACACAATAATGTGAGTCTGCACACGGACGCACAAACACCAGATTTATGCGCTCCCACTGACCGAATCCTGCTTTTATTTCCAGCTCCATGCAGAAAGGAGACTGACCGAGTGGCTAAAAACCAGAGCACAGATTATTTTTTAGTTTTTTTTTCCCCCCCAAACAAAGCAGCCCGGCGGTGCATCACTGGGCAGCATGCAGCGACAATACTGCAGATCGCCACATGAAAATCAATAAATTCTCTCTCACTTAACTGATACATCCCTGTGGCCGAGGCCGGGGCCATATAGATGAGCCGGTGCAGTGATGCGCTCAACACCAGTGTGATTTACTCAGGAGTCCATGTATGCGCACAGGTAATTCACTCGTATTGATCCGAAGCTGAGCTCTGACTGAGAGTGCAGAGCTGTGGCGACCCAGAGAGGTGAAGCACTTCAACACCACCATCATCACCATCATCAGCATCATCACCATCATCATCATCATCTCATTTAAAGACCCATTCACTCAAGTTAAGCTCTCTCTCTCTCTCTCTCTCAGGCCTTGGTGCAGAGACATGCTGGAGCACATGGATGGATGTTTTAAATTCAAATGAGGTCAGCGCCTCTGATTTGCATTCTCAAGATGTCGACTGAGCCATGAGAAACAGAGAGTGAGGATGGGATTTCTTCCTCTGTAGCTGCGGTTACAGGCCAGGAAATTGATACATTTCTCCAGGGACGTCAGGGAATATCAGGGAATTTTCACAAATGGGTCATTTGACAGGACCAAACCAGAATGTAATTGGCAATTTCTTTCCCACGTTTAAAGCACTGGATGATGTTTTTCTACCAAACTGCAGTGGAAACTAGATTTTGGAGAAACTCTTTTCCCCCTCTTTCTTAAGTTTATGCATGTGTGCACTTCTGTTTCTTTTTGTTATATTAATTTTTTGTTGTTTGACCGTCCTAATCCCTGTGAATGAGGAGGAGGGTTTGTTTTTCTTTATGGTTGCACAGCTGTATTTTCAGGTTTTTGTTTTGGTGTCTTTTAATGTCATGGAAAAACTCGGGCTTGGTTATGGAAAAGACATGGATTTGTACATCGAGGCCACCGTGGCTGCCTACACATCACAGAAAGCAAAGCGGAACAGATAAAATATGTTGATACTGTATAAAACATTGTAGGATCTCAGCGGAAGCTCAAACTCCAAAACTGAAGCCACAGGTTTCCACAGCCACTTCTTTCTGTCAGGAGATATGATTTATAATCTTCGTCTGCCCACTGCATCAAAGTGCATCAAAGTAGAGTGATCTGCGATATTGGCTGATGTTTCAGCTGGCTGTTTACTTGCCTGCAAAGTCCTTGAACTTGAACAGTGACTGGCATAAATCAATAAATGAATTTGATTTCTGCCTTTCCGGGGAAGTGGAGGTTAAGCATTACTCAGTGTGCAAAATAAAGGGATCAACAGAACTTTGAGTTGTGACAGTGTGTTGTCAGACCGGCTGTTTTTCTTCTCTTTTCTTTTCTTTTTCCCCTTTGTTTCCTTTTAATATTATAATAGGATAAATGTATTCGGCATACAAAATGAGTCGCAACATGCTCATAAGTACGGTCAACCAGGGATTTGAAGTTTCATCGCTGGTGTACGTCAGGTCTGGTCAGTCTGCGTACAGGCAGATATTGGAAATTTAGGACATTTTGTGCTAAACTAAGTGAAATCTAATAGTTTCACTGAAGCACCAGGGGCTGAAAAGAGGCAGATCACACTGTGGTTTTGACTTTAAACCTTATTTACTCCCTTAAATTACGACTGGAGCAGAGCTGAGGCTATTAATTGGTGTGAATGGTCCAGCAGTCAGCATCTGTGGGTCAGTAGCTTCATTAGTTCCCTCCTCTGTTTGGCTGCATATTTACTTGTCACAAATAAAAAAGACACGGTCATGGTGTAATGATAGTCTGCAGC
>OMLB01018646.1:0-11236 GCA_900302555.1 Myripristis jacobus | reverse complement strand
GTAGAAGTACTGTTCTTCTGCTGGTATGTGACTGCAGTAGAAGTAGAAGTACTGTTCCTCTGCTGGTATGTGACTGCAGTAGAAGTAGAAGTAGTGCAGTAAAAATCTCCTGCAGTAAAAGTAAAAAGTGTCTCATTTCAAATGTCCTGGCAGTAAAAGTGACTGAGCTCCTTTTTCCAAACAGTAACTGTGTTAGCTGGGATCTTTTCCAAACAGTTAGAGAGAATTTTGTGGCATTCGTGTGGGCTAGAGGATGAAAACCTGGCAGTTTGGGCGACCCAAAAATTTCAGTTTATTTTACTTTAGTTTTGTAAACACACAATACAGTTTCAGTTATTACTTTTTTTTGTGAAGCCTCTTTTTCATTTTTATTTCAGTCAACAATATAGAAAAAGATCATATAATTTTTGGTACTTCTTCAGTTGTAACTCAACTTTCCACATGAGGAATTTAACTTGGTGAGTCACTCGCATAGATGACAAAACACAAAAATTATGTGTAGCATGAGAAATTTCGGAAGTAGACATCCTCTGTTCAGAATGCATATCGCTTTTTTTGTTTGAGGCTGCACGGTCAGGCTTATTTTAGACTTTGGTTTCATTTCTCAAATCATGTTTTTTCTTCTACATTATCAGCTGGTTTGCCTGATAGAGACAGGGAGGATGACTGGAAATATGTGAATCAGACTTCCTCATCTCGTCTTGGAAGTCATGTTGGCCTCACTCTGAGAGACGAGGCTGAGAGAAAAAACACACACGTGCACAGCGGGAGTCTTCAGCAAATTAATTTCAGACATCAGAAAGTGTCTGTCTGTGATCCTGTGTGTGGGCTTCATGTCTGCACCCTCCCATTTGTATTAAATTGGTTTTTCACTGATGTTTGGCACATTTTGTTTTTTCACCGACTGAAATCTCATAATAAAAGAGGGAACATTCAGGGATACTGTCTCTTAGATAGCAGGTACTGTATGTCTGAGGTTTACAAAATAGAGACGTTTCAGAATCAAAGTCTAGTCAACAGCAAGACATTTGATCAGCGTTGCAGGCGAGAGGCAGCCCAAAAAACATTTGGATAAGGCACCAGAAGATGAGAGAGAGATGAATAATGCACTTAGAAGAAAACGTCCAGAATCATTTAATGATGTTGGGGGGATCAGAGAAACTTGGGAGGAAACGTAAAAAGACAAAAAAGCAGGCTGGGGCAGCTTCACCAGGCTTCACCACGGAGCAGAGTGGTAGTCTGAAAGCAAAAAGGCAGGAGATACAAAACACCCCAGAGCTAGGAAGCAGACGTGGGTTTCCCCCGTGATATCCCGCTGCCTGACGCGAGGCAGAGCACCAAATGGATTTCAGGCTGTAAAAATAGAAAGAGGTGCAAACTGCAGGAACACAGAGGGAAGCTCTGCCGGGCCAGCAGCTAACGGAGCCTCCTGTCCCGGGTGCAAAAACACACCAGATGTCTTGAGATGTTCCGGAAACTTTGAAAGCAGAACCGGAGGAGAAAATAATCCCAAATCCACGGTGCAAAGCAGGAGGGATTTGAACTCCAAATGAGAAAGAGAAATATGAAATTCATGAATGTAAAACACAGATGTCAGGGTTCTCAGGTTTGGTAAGACAAGAACATAATAACACCAACAACTCTTATATAAAAGCCACGACACAAATTTTTGTTTTACAACCCTTGAATCGACCACGTCAGTTCCTGGAAACGGGTGTCACGGCAGAGCGCACCGTGTCCCCACTCACATTTCACTACTGACTGATAATAACTGTCCCTACGGCAGCGCCCACCTGCCAAGCAGGTACACTGAATGATGACCTCAAGTGTTTGGAACAAATATCACGGCGTATTTAAAAAAAACAACAACAACAAAAAAAAAAAAAAAACGTGTTTCAAAGCTTGAAATCTACTAAAAAAGATTTTGTAGGATTGAAACCAAGTTTTGAAGGCCTGTATAGTGATCTCTGAAAACCAGCTCTGAACAAACATGTACATCTGCAGAGTTTTAAAATAAAGGTTCTCTATCAATACTCTTTCAAAACTCTTGTTTCAAGATTTCAAAACCTTTTTCCGAACATATGCGCACCAATTTTTGGATCATTTACATGGTTTCAAACCTGGAATACAAACAAATACACCAGGAGAGCGG
The DNA here is from genome assembly GCA_900302555.1 of Myripristis jacobus. Classification (NCBI taxonomy): domain Eukaryota; kingdom Metazoa; phylum Chordata; class Actinopteri; order Holocentriformes; family Holocentridae; genus Myripristis; species Myripristis jacobus. The sequence goes on along the minus strand of OMLB01018646.1, from coordinate 9,084 downwards.
TGACAACTTTGACACTAAATGTGTTGGAGAAGGAAAACTGAAGCCTATCAGAACGTCTTACAAGCCTTCAAAACTCAGTTTCAATCTTGCAAAATAGTTTTTTGGTAGATTTCAAGTTTTCAGACACTGAGTTTCAACCGTTTGAAGCTTCATTTTCCAGTTTTGAAATTCCATTCCAAGTTTATTCCATCCAAGCGGATCAGGATGAGTGTAAAACGTGAAGCAGTCCTGCGGGACAGCTGTTGTAAAGTGAATCCCACGTTGTCTTGGTGGTGTAGCCCCGGTTGGGAGGAGGGCACTCGAGGTGTCAAATGTTGACACTAATGTCTATAGTAAGGACAAGGGGTGGGCTATAAACTGAGGTGTGTGTGTGTGTTTGCCTCAGACCCCCAAATCACTAAAACTGCTACTGTGCTGATGCAATACATGCAATATATGGATGTGATTCTTGAACGCATGTCATTACACTTAATGATGTCCAATTTACAATGTAAAATTATTGTTCAAAGCACCTTTTTTTTTTTTTTTTTTTTTTAAACCAGGGGCCACTGTAAGATTATTGGTTGATACATCGTGACCCTCAGCCTTATCATGAACCAGAAAAATGTGTGCCACTGATACCAGGCAAACCTCTGTGCTCTATCAGTCATTATGATAACGGGAACTGTTTTATCAGAATTTGAATATTTGCAAATTAAAAGAGCAGATAAGGCAGTTATTACACCAAATTCCCAGGCTGGGTGTCCTTACGGGAGATACATTTTCTTTTTAATTAAAAAAATAGGAAGGTATATGTGTTGTGTCTGTATCCAAGTAGCCTTTCACATCCACCTCATTATTTCATGCATTTGTCCACTACATATTTTTGCCTTGCTGACAGCTGCCGTCACCATTTTGACTGACTGATTGATTTTTATGTGCTTGCTGCCTGCTGCACACTGGCTGCACCTGGACAAAGACAATAAATTGAACCTCTTTCTGCCTCTCGAGCGCCTTGTCGCTTGTTTCCTCGCCCTTCGTTCTGCCACGCGGGGCTCGGCTTGAGAGTGATGAGTGCCGAGTCGCTCCCCGCTCAATCAGGAGCTCCAGATGAAAACACTTCGGTGCAACAGGGGAGCCAATTACAGCCGACAGAGCTCTGCAGGTGATTACAGCCACCAGGAGCTGGCTCGCGAGTGTGTGTTTCCTCTCGGTGGGAGCTGGTTGTCATCTTGTGGGAGTGGTTGTCATCTTAAAAATCACACACAGGCATGCACTATACTTCAACATGCACTGCACTACAACATGCATTATAGTTCAACACACCATATTCAGGCATTCATGGAGAATGCCTGAATTCTCCATGAAATTTAAGATTCTGCTGACTATACAGTTCAATGTTTTACGTTCTCACCAAAAAGACCATTAAACTGCCCTTTACTTTTTTAAGTAGAATACACCATCAAATACCTAAATAGTAATTCACTTGTAGTGTTTTTGTCAGTTGGAAAGTTGAACAGTGTGAAATGGAGACAAAAAAGGAGAGACACAGATGAGAAAAAACAGGTGAGGTCCAATTTGAGGCTTTGGATTCATAAACTGTGTTAATCATTACATACAACAGTCACTTTATTATTCCAGGAATGGCATTTATCTGTTTTTGGCAATAAACTCTTCATAAAACAGTACACTGATATTTGTCAGCATTTTGCAGATGTTTGATAATGAACTACGCCTGAGAAGTGACTTGATGATCATTTTGTTTACTGAGGTTTGTATGATAAAGATGGGCCCAGAGAGCTGACGAAGGATCCAAAGGGATTTATCCTTTGGATGAACAAAATAGATGCAGAGGAAAACGGGACAGTGTTTGTGGTTCAGGAGCTCCCCTGTGTGGGGAAAAAGGGAAGCGCTCCCACTTTTCAAAAAGGGGGCAATTCAAACATCGCTCTCCCCAGACAGGAGAGAGGTTGGGTGTAGCAGGCTCAAAAGGAGAGAAACAATGACAATTATCATATATCAATAATGGGAAAAAAAAATGTAATCCTGAAAAATAAAGGTATTTGTTTGTTTAAATGGGTTTCTTCCATCCAGAAACTAATTAATATCTAATTTACTTCAACTGTGCAATGGTAGTGTGTTATTACAAGAATACACCATGCATAAAAGGTTGAATTGCCCCTTTAATAGTTAAATAAAAATCCACACAAAACAACTTCAAACCCAGAACAGCCACAATGTTGTAGCAAGGACACTGAGGATGTCACACACATTTAGTCTTAATCCAGCGTAGTCAACTTCACTCAAGTAAGTAAGTACATAATTTATTTTTCCAGATGTCATGAACCAAAAACTGCTCAGCCTGCAGGGGCTCACAAGACACTACAAAACAACCAACAAGAGTGATATCATGATGAAAGTGAAAGAACAAGTATAATACGCCTTCTTTAGTGCTGATCAATGTCCAAAGCAGAAACAAACACAGGCCTGGTCCTCAGACAGCACGGCTTTAAAACATTTCAAAACACTTGTTAACACTTTGTCTGTAAACAGGAACTGAAGTCTGCATTCATCAGTCATAGAAAACAAATCAGGACATTGTGCAGACATTTTTAAGAAAAGCCTGCATCTGAGATGAACCAAAACTGCATTTCATTTTCAACCTCTCACTCAGGTCAAACTCTCTCTCATCCTCTGGATTTGGATGGAAGCGTCCGGTTTCCACCGCCAGAGGCAAGATCCCACATCTCAGCTGGGCACACACACACACACACACCCCTCTGCGCTCTGCTCAGGTTAAGGGTGACATAGAGCTCTGATTGGTAAATAATCAGACTGTATGTTCTTAATTTTGCTTTACACAGGTTTTCTTCTGACCATTTGTGTTTATAATTTTCGAGTAGTAATTTATTTCTATATATATTGAAGACATGCCTTAGCAAATACTTGGCAAAGAATAATGTGATTGCAGAGGCGCTGGTATTTGTAGGAAAGTAGGAAAAAGAAGAGCAAGAGGGAGAGAAGAATAAAAAAAAGGAGGCAAAGAGCAGGAGGAGCAAAGGGATGAAGGGGAAGAAGACAGAGAAGTTGAGAAGAAAGAGGAGATAGGAGGACAGAGGGACACAGAGAGAGCCTGAGCAGATTAATGAGACAATACAGGAGACAGTGCTGGTTCATGCAACACCACAACATTACCAAGCCAAGAAAACGGTGGAAAAATCACGTGTTTCTCCGAAAAAATCTGAACTGAGCAAGATACTGACTCTCCCTGCTGAAAGAGCTGAGGACTAAAACTCAAAATCCCTGATCGCACTTATGATTGTAAATAATGACAGGCCAGGGACAGATGATGAAATAAATCGTCTTCTGGAACTTTGTGGGCAGTCTTAAAGTCCCCTTCCAGTCACTGACTAAGTCACTGAAAATAATCTCAGTATTGCATATTTAGACTTTTTTCCATGGAAAAAAACTCCCTTTGTGCCTGAAACGAAACTCTAAATCTTGCCCTCATTACAAATTTGCGGATCAAGAGCTCTGTTCACACAACCACGAAGTCTCGTCCATGAGGAAAATCATGCCACATTTTAAAATATAACCACAAAAAAATCTTTCCTTGCTTATATCGTGTAAATCCGGTTTCCAGTTTCAACCAATGGCGTGACGTCCGTGAGCATGTGCGGCTGTTGCCATGGCAACATGAACCACCCGCAAATGCTCATAATTTGCCGTGAACCAGAAGGCCACGCCGGTTTCACCTGTCCAATCTCTGTGGCACAGACTGCAAGTCCCAGGGAGGGTCCCGTAGTGAGTCCCTCGCCTGAAAACCAGCAGGTTTGGCTCCACTGATGTGAATTTAGACGGAGTGACACTTTTTGCCTGTGGAGTAACCGCTAGCTCTGATCACTTAAGAGAGCCACACTGTTTTTTTTTGCTGCTCTAATAGCCGACCACTGACTGCGACCAGTGAGTCAGCAGCATCTTGTGTGTGTGTGTGTGTGTGTGTGTGTGTGTGTGCGCTCTCTCTGCACAGACTACGAATCAACTGCCATTAACAAACTCCTACTAATTCAAGCTCCAAGTTGAGTTTTGAAAGCTGCAGGTAGATCCTGTCTGGCCTATTTCGCACAGCATGTGGATCCATGCAAATGTGAACAGCCCACATGCGCGTGTCACCGCCTCATGTCCTGTTTTATAACTAAACCCGTCCAGAGCAGCGTCGGTCCTCCAGTCAGTCCTTTAAAACGCTGTGATCGGCTGTGTCGAACGCAGCGGAGAGGCCTAACAGCATCACACCAGACACAACAGACGGCAGCTCGATTCATCCTCATGTCGTGTAAAACTTTTGGATGTCGAGTTTCTGGCCTGTGATGAGTTCAGAAACTGAACTGAAACTTTTCAAAGAGAGGGTGGTCATTCATAAAGAGCATGAGCTGACCACAGTCTCCAGTACTTTGGCAAGAAAAGGTGATTTAGATAGACGTCTAAAATTATTAAGGTTGTCAGTATCAAGGTTTGATTTTTTTCAGTAGGGTTTGAACAACAGCTGATTTAAAAACTGGAGGAATAACCCCTGAAGATAAAGATTTTAGTTAAAAACTTGGAAAATATTTGAAGATAAAAAGGCAGAAAACTCTTTAAAAATGTGTGGGCAAAACATCAAAAGGAGAGGAGGAGGATTTCATGCCATTAATCACTCCAAGCAAGTCTGTAAAATCAAAAAACTTTTTTTTGAATGTGTTAGGTTGTAGATGTGTGTTTTGACAGTTGAGGGAGTCCTGAGTGTGTGAGCTGTTCTGTGTGATCACACACCTCCAACACAGCTGTGGGCTATTACGCTATTATGGACTGTATTTTAAAGGAATACTCCTGAAAACATTTTGGGCAAAATAGCCTTTTTCCAACCCCCCGAGACTGAGACAAGACACCATTCTTACCTCTGCACGTCCAGTGGTTCAGTTCTTATGGGTAGCATTTTGTGTTAGCTTAGCATAAAGACTTGAGGTCTATGGGAGTCATTAGCCTGGCTCCATCAAAGTGAAAAAAATAAACCTTACAGCAACTCTGAAGCTGTCTTATTTACACGATGCATCATGTGTATTTGAATTATATTATATATTATATATTATTATGACTCCCATAGACTTCAAGTCTTTATGCTAAGCTAACACAGAATGCTACCTATATGAATGGAACCACTGAACATACAGAGATGAAAAGTGAAAAAAAAAAAAAAATGGTATTTTGCCCAAAAAGTTGGAGTGTTCTTTTAAAACAAACTTTTCAAAATGTTTGAAACATATAAATGAGTCAAGATTTATCCTCAGAGCACATAGGCTGAAATGTAATCAATCTCCAGTTATGGTAGATTGCATCTGAAGCCCTGCCAGTATCCCAGTGCTGACCTGCTGCTATGCATATTACTGATGCTGACAAACTTGCCTCTTCAAGAAATGAGAGAGACGTGCTGTCGTGAAAGCCTGATTCCAACCTCAGTGCGCCGTTGTTTAGTATAACAATGTTTTTGTCTTTTATGAAATGAAACCTTGAGTCATGTATCTGCAGGAGGTGGCTCCTCATTAAAGAGTGGTGGACACATACCACACAAATACATTTGGCTACCATCAGTGCTTCAGATCTGTGTGTTCGAGGCAGGGGTGCCTTCATTTACTGAAAACAGCTCAGTCATTAGGTAAAACATAGTCACTTTTCTGCTTCCCCAATCAAATGACACAGCGGGGAATGTTTCTGTGACTGCAACAGGCTGGCCCACATACACACACAGGCTGGGACTCATAATATAGCGTGTCCATTACAAGCTTTTAAGCTGCGTTTTCAAAAAGTTCCCTAGACCTACATGAGCTTTTTTTTTTTTAAGTCATATTAACACAAATAGCCAGTGTGGAAGGCCACAATTGAAGCTTATGCCTGCTGTACCTCTGCTGCATCGTTCCTGTGCATTTGAGAGAAACTGTTTGGCAATTAAAGTTTTAGCCACCAGAAAAGCACAAAGAATGGTGAGGCCAGTTTTGTGTTACTATATTAAAGGAATATGCCAAAATTGGGGTAGATTGGTCTGTTTGTAAACCAATTTTGAAAATTTTGAAATTGTTTCATTTACCCTCTCCCCCCCTTATAGTGTTGCTATCTTCCTTTACTGAGTGCTGGATACTGGCTGGATGCTCTAAATGCTAACTGTTAGCCTCCTGCTACTGAGGTGGACTTCCCCCCGGCGAACAGTGTTAAAAATAACTGCTAGATAGATATCAAAATTTTACAGATCTATTACACAACTTCACCAGAACGTAGCCTCATGTGGTTTAGCAGTACTTACCATTTAGTTTTAGAGCTGCTGCTGTGCAAGTTCTGATTTCACTTTGATCTCACTTTTGACATAATGCCGTGCTATCAGTGGACGTGTGAGCAACTGAACAGCTGTAGGTGTTAGTGTGAATCTTGCTATCACTGAACATAGCATTAACCAGAACACTACTTCCTTTAGTACAGGCAGAAGTGGATGTTAGGGTGTGCTGACATGACTTGTGCTAATGTGTGAATACTGCTAATCTAATAAAAACACCTTTTTATTATACCTTAGAACGTCACATGTCAAAAAGGAGGAGAAAATCTACATTCGATTGCTCTCAGGCTCAATATGTGTGTCCACAGATTAAAGTAAATATTTCATTACGGGGAAAACGATTAAATGGTCAAATAGCCACAGGCAGTGCAGTTCAAATATCAAATATTGGCCTATCCGCCTGACATATGACATTAGGGAGTGTAATTACAGAGGCTCTTTCAGCCCATCTGAATCTTATTAAAAGAGGAATCTAATCTCTGGCTCACATTCTCTCTCTCTCTTTTTTTTAGATGATGGTCTGGTCATACAGGAGGAACGCACAGTTTTATTATGCCAAAAATTGTAGCCTATAGTAATTTCTCTCTATGATTTTGAAAAGACTATTATGTATTACAATTTTTCTGCATATCAAATCTATTGTAAGCCATCATTGCAATATTGTTAAATTATGACAGCCATGCCAGCAGATTTTCTTTGAGACAGAGAAATTGAAAGCAGTGTGTGTGTGTGTGTGTGTGTGTGTGTGTGTGTGTGTGTGTGTGTGTACCTGGTAGGAGTTTGGCCAGAACGTAGAAATGGCCAGCTCTGCCTTCACCCAGCCTTCAGTGACGGTATCAGAGGCGTTCCACACTGGGTTACCCTGAGAGCCCCCATTCACCTGCAGAGACAACAAGGAGGAACAGAAATAAATCAAAAGAGCCTGAGAGGCAAGAAAGAACAGCAGGGTTCACAAAGCCACACTTAACACCTTTTAAAAGGTGCTACATGTGTGATTTTTAAAGATCAGTGGATCATTATGAAATTAATCTTGACACCATTATTTCATAAACAGATGGGGCCATAGTGGTGATGATCAGGTGTCCCTATCTCACCCACTGGTATTATTAGAGCTACTATTTCTCAAATTTAACATCTCATTTCCCATACACCCTGTTGCTTCTTGTCATAATCATAACTGTTTCTATTGACTCGAAGTTGCCAAGGCGTTTCATATAGGTTTCACTGTGCTGAGAGGCTCCAGTCGGCTGTGACCCTATTAAGGAGAAAGTGGGTACGGAAAGTGGATAGATGGATAGATGCTCTGGAACAGCAGGGCCCCCTTTCTGTTACGTGCCATAAAGTAATACAGCAGATTTCACCAAGACCATCCTGGTGGTACACAATGTAAACTTTAGTGTAGAGGCCACTGACCATTATGCTACATCATGCTCAGGGTGGGCAGCACCTCCTAGAAACACAGAGAGCCTGACCAGACATTATTATTTCTCCTCTTCTCCACTGAACAAGAACAGAGACAACAGTTAATGAAAACGAGGAGGGACATGGTGTCGTTTTTTAACTGCATTTGCCAATTATTGTCTACTGTAGACACTAGTTAATATTTGCTTTCATCACATCTTAGTTACCATATGATGTGTTATGATAGAAACAGCAAAGTCAAGCTTGCCATGTAACTAAAACATCTGAGCTGAAGTGAAAACAGCAGGTTGGATGGAAAAATTCAGCCAAGCTAAAGTTAGTGTTACATCCAGTGCATTATACTTCCAGGTGTAAACCAATTTAAAACATAAGTGAATTTAATTTGTGAGCTTAAAAACATACAACAAACCAAACGTACAATCATAAGTCAGCTAACACTCTCATATGGTAGCTGGGATGGGTTTAAATGCTAACGTTAGCTGTTGTCTAACATTAGCTAACAGTAGTCAGTGCACACCCAAATACTCTGGTTTATCTTCAATTACAGCCTCTCCAGATTTTCAGTGTCTGTTTTTTTTTTTTTTCCTTGGGAGGGGCGAAATAATAATGTTTTGTCATCATGTTCAACATTTCTACACATGGGACACAGCAGACTTTCCACATCTGGTTATGCACTCGTTGAGATTTCTAGACCTCCATCCCTCCCTTCTTTCCCACCATCTATTCTTTCATCAATCACACCTCCCTTCTCACCTGCCCACATCTTTTTATTGTGTCAGTCCACCCCTCTCTCCTCTCCTGCTCGTGACCATATAAAATATTAAAACTCCCAGTGCTGAGCTTGTATCTGCTCAACAACAGAGAGAATATACACACCCACATCCATACTCACACACACACACACACACACTCACACACACACACACACACACACACACACACACACAAACAGACACAAGACCTATTCCTGACTCATGCATCTCTTGTTCTTGCTACTTGTGTTCTTTGGCTGCTGTAAAGCAGTTTGTGATAACCCTGCTCTCTTTACAAATACATTTGACTTAACAAACATACACACACACACACACACACATTTCAGTGATCCTCATGCCCCATTCAGTACGCCACGGCCAACTTTATCCCTCCTGAAGAGAGAATAGAGGCAGAGGCCTGGCTGTTTACTCACCTATCAGTCAATCCACCCATTTCCAGTCACTCACATTCACTCAACAGCTCATCCCTCCTTGACAGAGAACAGAGCTGTGTTTGTTTACCACTGTATCAGTCTTTCCATCAATTCCTTCCTTTATCCCTCCTTCCCCTCT
>OMLB01018644.1:0-20516 GCA_900302555.1 Myripristis jacobus | reverse complement strand
TCCTCATCCATTATCTCGTCTTCGGCTGGCCCGTGCCCTGCCTCCTTTAGGCACTTTAGGTGGCTCGTGGGTATGGAGGTGATGACCTGTCACCGCCAAAGAAAGGAGGTGCTGATGTGTGAAATTATTTTCTCACAAAATAGGCTAAGCAGGACTCGGTTTAAACCCAGTGACAGCCTTAAGTCCACACACCACACTGTTCTTCTGCACGGCAGTGTGACCTGTTTAATATTCAGGGTTCCCTTTGTGCTCCTGATGTAAAATCATACGACTTTCCCTCATCAAGTCAGAGTGCTTTTATGATCCTAACAATGCTCTTCCTTATTAATGTTGCTTTTCTGAAGTGGCAAACAGTCTGGTTTCCACTACAATAAACAACGAATAAAAAAAAATAATATAATAAAATATCTAACATTGGTGAGCCTGGTTTTCTCTAGCTAGAACTCACTGCTGTTTTTGAAACACTTTTCGATCGCACTTTTTCAAATTTCAAGTTGTTATCACCTGCATGGAGGACACTTCAAACAATTTTATAAGAATTTTTGCAATATTATCAGATACGTACTAAACATGGAACAGCATCACTTTGAACCCACTTGCCCAGCACTATTTCATAAGTTGTTTTGAAGTTATGGTAATGGTTTGAAGTTGGTGCTTAGTTTGAAGTTGAAGTAAATGAATGAATGAGGGATAACTTTTTTTTTTTCCCTCAAATTGTCTTACTTTAAAGACTCTACACTAGACTCTAAAACTCTACGGAAGCATATTTCTGCCATGCCAGAAAAAAATAATGGGTCAGTATCATGTTATAATATGGAAAATTTATTGTTATAACAAGATATTTTCACAATATCATCAGGGACGGATCTACCATGGTGGCAAGGGGTGCCAGCCGCCACCCTAAAAATAAGATATAAAATAGGTTTTGCCACCCCAGGTTGGGCAATCTAAAAGAAAAAAAAAATGTTGCCAATGGTTGGAAATGCACAAGACTTTGTGTCCCAGTGCGAGTGAACGTGGCATGAAATTGTAGCATGTATTTTCATTATCTATCTATGAAATTTCCATGCCACCCTTTAGGCCCCCATTAATATTTCTCTTGAGCTGCCCCTGGATATAATTACATATTTTTTACTATATTATGACATACAAACTTATCACATTATAACAACAAACTTTTCTTGTTATAACAATATACCACAATATCTTGTTATAATTTGAAACATTTCACTGTGTGTGAATTCAAGTTGGGTCAGGATGATTTTACATTCATGTCAAGTTCCCCTAAAATACATGTACAAGTGTTAATGGACCCCCAGATGTTACTGTTAGGTTTGGATTATGCATAAGCTGCTGCAGCCAGGCTGAAAACTATAAATTTCAAAACTAATAAAAATCGATAAACTTTTTAAAAAATTTCCGTGTTGTTGTGAACCCCTGGGGGTCCCTGGACCTCAGATTGAAAACCACTTTAGGTAACCACCCTAGGACCCAGGGCAGCACCAGGACATAGTGTGGCAGAGGTGTGTTGTCTCTCTGTAATTACTGAACTAGGTACAGGACAGCACGAGTTTAGCTAGCACCAGTGGGTGATAGCAAACACTTACACAGCACACCTGTACTGTAAGTTATAGGTAGCATAAAGGTAAACGTCACTGTGTTTAGGCTCACCTGCAATGCCAAAGTGCCAAGGACAGTAGAAAAATGAAGCCCCTCCCCTTCAGCTGGACCACTGTGGGACCTTATTTCAGAAGTAATATGTGCGGTACGGTACAGCTGAGACAAGTTGTTCGATACCATCTTCACCTCTGTATGTCATGCTTCAGTTCCTCTGGGTAGCATTTAATGTTAGCTTAGCATAAAGACTTAAAGTCTATAGGAGTCATTAGCCTAGCTCTGTCAAAGTGTAAAAATTACAGCAACTCCGAAGCTGTCTCATTAACACAGTGAAAATTGTACTGAACATCTTTTCTCAGTATGGGTAAGTCAGAAAAAGGTATTTTGCCCAAAATGGAGGATTCCTTTAAGAAGGGAGGGGGTTACAGTGGGAAAAAAAATAAACTAGCAAAGTGTGGAAGCTATTTTAAGATAAAAAGCAGTGAACAGTAACAATGGATAATCTAACGAATCAAGATTGTTAAATGATTGAGCCAGAAATTATGTTTGTGTCAGTAAAAGATGCTTTTTAAAAAAATGAGAATAAACCAGGGCTGAATATAATTGTGTCAGGGCATGTCTGAACTTGTCCTGAGCTTGTCTGGGTTAGACAAGGTAGTTTCCAAGGAAAGTACTTGCTGACACAATTGTTTTTAGGTCCAAAAAAGATCTAAATAAGGAAAAAGAGAGGGCGGTCCTCCCAGCCCCATTGTAAAGGCTGGGAGGGCCTCTGAACAGTATATAAAGAAGTGTACATGCCAGCGAGAGTCAGTCCGCCCTGGGCTTGACTCACTGGCTGGAATCTTTGACAGAAATAAAACCCTGCCTACTCTGTCTGACTCCTGAGCATCATTTTGGAAGCGTCCAGCACTCATTTTTGAAATTTTTGGTACATATTGTGAGCACTTTTTCCTGACCTGATCTGGCCCACTTGGGGGAAACTTTCTGGATCAATACAAACTAAATGCCCCTTGGACTTAAATGAGAAGTTGTTTTTTTGGGTCTTAATTAATTTTGCTCTGAAGTTATGGCTCTTGTGTGATCACAGAAACATCTTGGTTCCTCTCTGCTTCATAGGTTAGCTGACAGCAGTGGAAGCTGCCATGGTTTTCTGCTACTGTTGCCCTTCTGTTTGTAGTTGGACCGGCTAGTGACAAGCTGCTCTACATCACTGTTGCACTAAATTATTTGCATTCTTCTGACTTGACGGTAAACAAGTGAGTTTTGTCATTCCATGCCATGGCTGTGTTTTGGTTGACTGAATGGTTTTGTTTGTTGCACGATTTGTGGTAAACCTTGGACAGTGTGGTGCAGAAAATCCCAACCACCATCATACCATACTCAAAGTGGAATATTTCAGCATCTTGCTACTTTTAACATTCAGTCTAACAGCAGCTAAACTTCTCAGTTCTGTCTTCAGGCTTTATACTTGCAGATGAGTTTTACTGTCTGGAGGATCCAGCTGTTTGCATTCATAGGGAGGTGAACGTGTACTTTGAATGAGGCCATATGAGGTTCCAATGGGCAAAGGAGCCCCAGATTAATTTCAGGCTTGATAACAATCTATTGGACAAGGTGGTCTTTTAAGTAGTCCAAGGTGTGCACAAAGTTGTAAAATGTGTTCTGCTTTGGGTATTATAATGTAAATATCCTAGAGTTCTTTGGTTTTTTGAGTTTTTGATCCAAACTGATAGCAGCTTCAGCTTATTCAGTTACCATGACCACACGACAAAACAGATGGCCAGCCTGCAAACATAAGCCAATTAAGAAATTAATGCTTGCTGCTAGTCACTGCCACAGCATTTGATTATACATCATTTTATTGATTTTTGAACAAATTAACTTTTGGATTTGTACAGACAAATGTACCAGTCAACTAACCATGTAGATATCCATGTAATACCACAATCTCTTTCTTGGTCAACACACATAAAATAATTGACAAAGTTTGACAAAAAAAATAAAATAAGGCGAATATGGACAAACTACGCTGCGCTTCCTGCTTTCTGTCCTTGGTTTATTAAGAGTAGCTATGACTTTGCTACATGTGGTAGGTCTAATTCACATGTTCCCTGCACTTGAAAATGCAGGATGGAGTTTAAAGTCTTACATTTTGTGAAATTTGCCTCTGGAGTCTGGCTGTAGAAGCCCCATTATTGGCTTTTTAATTATGTTCCTCTAATTTAACTGAAGACAATTCTCACTTTCACTGACTGACTTCGTGATACAATGCCTGAAAGCAACAGCTTGAGCGACTACACCAACTTTTCGAGTGTTTGGCCCATTAGTCATTCTCACTAACGTGTGTCAAGAGGCTTGGCATCCCTTACAACAAACTGACAAAGCTAACAGCCCGAGCCAAAGAGATGATTCTGGTGCCAATCCTCTTGTCAGATTCTGGGACATATTCCGAAAAAAGACAGTGATACCCTTCATCAGGAGCACTGGATGTAATCTGAGGCTGTATATGATTTGTTTAATTTTGTATTTGTTATCATTGCAGCATGGTGGACCTGTATTATTTTTGTTTACAGTAGAATCTGAGAATTGTAGAGTGTTTTCCGCCAACCTCCCGAGTCTTTTTTTTTTTTTTTTTTTTTTAATATGGATATATATACTCATGTGACGTAAAAAAAAAAGAATTAGGATTGGGACTTCAACAAAAACCCATCCACTTAATTTATTAACAGTCCTAAATGTCTGTTCTCTGCAAGAACTGCAGATCTGAAAAGATAAGAAAATTTGCCAACAGATGAACTTATCTACAAAATGTTACAGATATGAGCTTCTCTTACATTTTTGGGATCATAACAGGTTACATGCAATTTAGTAGAAAGACAGTTGCGTAAAACGACCAACATAACATACAATCAACATAACGTACAACAACCTATATAATAGATACTAGCTTGCAACCTTCATATAAAATTCCACTAGGGAAAAGTATAAATCTAGGCCTACTCTTTATAATTCACAGTAACAGTGGCCTTTCAATCATGACTTGTCTTGTCTTGTTCTGGCATGTACCCATGGATTGCATGACACCAGAGATAAGGATATAGGGGTTCTTTAGCAGGAAGAGTATATTTAGTAAAAACATACTAAAATTTTTATAAGATACATCAAGCGAAAATGCTAAATTTCAAACCCACAGTTTACCTAATTGATGAAAAGCTAGACAACAGTTTTCTTTTTTTACTCATAGGCAAAATCTGATTGCAAAAATTTGGCAAAAACCATAAGGACAGATGGGTATTTAACAACCTGCAGCTAGTGAAAACTGAATTATTGAAAGGGAGGAAGTAAGGAGGTACATCGATACCATATTCTGTTGACCAATGTCTGCCAATACTGAGTGTAAGTGCTGATTTAGACTTTATTTTGATGGTATTAAATTTGGCAATGCTACTTTATGAAACAAAAGATTTAGAACTGAGCCAAATGTTTGTCGACTGGCGTTTCCAAGGTTGTTACTGAAAAGATATTAATTCTTCCAACGACTTTTGTTTTGTTATTGATGAATGAAAATAATTTCAGCATCACCACACAGCATTATGCTTATACTTCCTCGATAGCAGTGACATACAATTCCAGACAGAAGGTACTTCCACTTGGAATTGAGTCAATACTGAGAGCTGGTATCGGTGCACCAATACTGACAGTAAGATGTCTGTTCCTTTTTAAAACAAACATCAAAACATAACAGCAGAGTAAAATATGAATGCATACTGATCTCCCATAATTCCTATGATGTTAAGAGAACTACATGGCAAAGGGGGTGCCGACATAATTCCACAAAACAGCATAAGCTACACATTCCCTGCTATAATGTGCATATCTCCTCTGTAAAATAATGAAGTGATTATCAGCAATATTGTCAACACATTCTCGTCATGATCATCTGCAAAACCTAATGCTGCCTATCAGTCCACGTCAGTATGTGAATATCAAAAAGAAATAGGCATTCAACGTTTTGGTTAATCAGCATTTGAGGCTAATCTGGTAATTTAAAAAAAAAAAAAAAAAGGTTAAATCTGCCTCATGAAGCTCTAAATCAACTGAAAGCTAAAAGCCATGGTTGAAGATTACGATATGAGTTGGTCCAGAAGATGCCATTCATACATTTCTGTTCAATTTCAAAACAAAATCTTTACAAATTTCCTGGCTGTGATTTTCATGTGTTGTTAATATAATGAACAAGTGATTACGTATTATTTCCAATTTGCTAAATGATGTTAAATCACTTACGGGAGGTCCAGGGAGTATGGATTCAAAATGCAGCTGCAACAGATTTTCAATACCAAGACATCAGTGAATGACAGTTCATAATGTTTCTGAGAACCCAACACATAAAAATGATTTTTAAAAAAGCATTAAATATCAACAGTGACTACACATTTGAAATTTCAAATTATGACAGAATCACAACTGTTGACGTGCCACTTGTGAGCACATTTGTGGGGCAATAACCAAAAACACAGAGTTTCAATAAATCCTTGAATAACCAAATATGAGCTAATCATAAAAAGCTGTGAAAGGGTAACGGATTCTAGACACACAAGGAAAACTCTTGGAAATTCCTGGGCAATGAATTTACTTGGCAGGAACAGAAAAAACAAATTGTGAGTGAACTATGGCCTGTGCCGTTCTACAACATACAGTAAAATTTCAAATTGGGTTAGTCCAATCAATGCTCAGAGTTCTTAATGCACTGAAAATTATCCACAAAAGATGCATCCGTTTGACAAGAACGTACCACTACTTCTGGCACCGACTTGTCCACGTATATGTATGTTTTCTCAATTCCAAATAACTCCATTCCTTAACAGTGAGGGAAAACCAAATAGATCTCTTTTTGTGACACAAGGTTCAAGCTGAACTTGGGGTGGAGTCAACGAACATGTGTCTATACGCTGTGTCATACCAAAGAACAATTACATTGTTTTACCGAATGCACAAGTTTTAACATCAGCATCGTCACCCTTGCAGGAAATAAAAAGCTCAACATTCAAAATAATGTTAACCTGTATGCATCACCTGCCTCCTCCTGCTGACATAATTCCCGTTCCCTTCACTTTTCTGGGGGGGGAGGGGGCAAGGAGATGTCCTCTGACCTCAGTTCTCAAGGAATCAGTAGGTGCCTGGACTTACTCTTAGTTCCCATTGCAGGATTATCCTTCAGGCACATCACCAGCCAAAACCACATCTCACTTCTACTCCTGGAGGGGGAGGGACAGCAGAGTTCCTCCCCTATGCTACCATCTGGAATGAGTGTCTAAGAAACGGTCTCTTTGCCGCCTCCAGGTGAGGTCCCTCCACTTGCGACCAGATTGCGGAGCAGTTTGCGTCGTCCGGCCTGGTAGTCCTCCTCGTCCACATTGACCAGCAGTTTGATAGCCTCGTGGCCCACAGCCTGTTTCAGAGAGTCCGTGATGAAGACCCCCTTAAGGGCTTCTAGCAATGAGCCATTGATGTAGTCCCTCCAGAAGGCATCCAGGTAGGTGAGCTCAGAGAATTTGATGTCGCAGATGATGGAGCCCAAGTCTCGGGATTTGAGAATTGTGTTGGCCTGGTTGAAGCGCTCAAACTGACGCTCCACTGCCTCCTGTTTATTTGAGAAGACGTTGCCCTGGAGCGCTGATTCATGCTGGCAGTATTCAGCACGAACTCGCAGGCGGATATCTGGAGAGGGTGCACAGGGTAGGAATCAGAAGGACTCAGAGTGGAGAGGATACCACAAAGAACAAAGAATGGCCTCTGCACTTTTTTCAGACTCTGTTTATCTTGTTTTGTGAGTGGCAGACAAAGTAACCACTTTGGGAAAATCTTGTTTTTTAGGCATACCACATGACATGAAGTGCTTTTTTGTGAGCTAACTACTCACAGTAAAAAGGAGCTGTGGTGTCACACTACACAAACAGCTGACAGTTTACCACAACTACAATGAAAACGGAGGGAGTTGTGGTTGAAACAAGGATGGGCCATTATACAGTCGAGGACTGAGAGGTTGTCATGCCAGCTAAAACTTACATGAGGTGACTGAAATGATTGGTTCCTCCTTTCTTATGGAAGGTGTGTTTGTGAAATCATCTTGCTTGTCTTTGCATACGGCTTACTCTGCCATTACTGGCTTATAAAGTTAGTAACAGTTGTTTCTGTGTTGTGGAATTTCCTGTTGTCTGTGAGTTGTTTTTAATTAAGGACATAGACACTTGCTGCACTATCAAGTACTAGCCTTAAATTAATTTTAAAAATGTTGTAGACGGTTGGAGGTTATATCTATATATCTATATCTATATATAAATATATAGATATTTATATTCACTGCTAAACCATCTCCCACCACAAGGATGTGACTGCACTTCAGTGAGCCTTTTCATGCTACCATGAAGTATATTCCATCAAAAACACCATCAAAAATGGTATAACTATGTTCATCCTTATATCAGTTAGCAGGTGACTGGTACAGCTGAAATATTTCTATCAACAGCTGTTATCTGCACACACCTCCTTTTAGCCCACATTTTTCCTGCTCAATCACAAGGCAACTTATGAATGCCACTTGTGACAGAGAGCGACAGCACATGGAGTTGGCCTCACATTGCTGTGGTATGTATGCGGTAATCCAACTAGCGAATGAGAAAGTGTTGATGAAAATAAAGATAGACAAAAGAAAACTAGCAATTGCTGTGCTTATGTTTGAAGAGTACTTACATTTTATTCTAAACCAAATATGTAGTTAAACCTGACATATGCTCCCCGGGAAAACATGTAGGTTTACAAGTAGATTACTCCAGCCACTACAGATGTGTGGTGTGACAAGACTGTTTAAATTGGAGCCAAATACAGTCAACAAAATATATCGTTTCATCAACCATCACTGTTGGAAAGGCTATGGAGATGCCTGAAAAGGTACTGTGACCAAACTATTGAAAAACTGGGGAAAATGCATTCAAAAGCAGATCCTATTGCTACCCCCATCCACTCCCTTTAGGGGGACACAGGTTCTTGATCACTAAAACAAAAACCTGATGGTGTGTGCTGTTAAGTGTACCTGAAACTGAAACAGTTACAGTTAGTCATACAACGGAAGGCAAATTAAAAAAAGCTCTTTGGCTGTCAGCGCTGGTGTGAAATGTTTGAATACTCCAAATGTGGCTTGTGTTCAAATAAATATGAATATAATTTGCATCATATCCTGGGAGCCTGTGTATGAATAAACATATAAACAAATGCCATATTAATTAATTGTGTTTTTTTTTCGCAGTGCTGCCCAATCGTGCTCCACATTGGGCCAGAGGTCTGAAGGTTTTCATTCTGACCAAACAGCAACTGATTTCACTGAGACACACTAAATAAGGCTGTGACTACTGGTTAATCAACTTTATGTTTCAATACATTTGTTAATGTGTCAGAGAATTCTAAATTGGTACCATCATACTAAAGACAAAAACACTGCCTGGCTGGAATAATGTTGTTACACAGCTGTCAATCATTCCCTGGTTGAAGCTTCAGTCCTCAGCTACAACTTTAAGTGGATTAAAAAAAATGAACACGATGAGTCTCCTGTATTAATATTAATATTAGCTTGTTTAATATCTGATGCCAAAAGGTGGAACCATGAGTTAACCAAAGCACACATTTCAGTTTTATAACCACCCTGATCGCCCCGTTTCTTCTTACCGCAGGTTTGCTTCTCTCTACAGTCTGCTGAAGAATGACTCCTCTTCCTCTTCCGGCTTGATACAGGAGCAGCGGGCTTTGTTCGAGGAGGGCCGACTTGAGGTCCCGATGGGGAACAGCATATCACTGGCTGAGGGCCTGATAATGCGTGGAAAGTACAGAGTGACATTCACTGTGATGTTGAGACTATTTAAAATTAAAAAATCAGTGACGTACTGGACACCCAAAAACACAGAACTGTTTGACTGTACTGCTTATAAGTCCACCTCACAAGAGACAGGACAGGTCAACATGGCTTTACCAGCCAAAAATGTTTTCACTGCAGAGATTTGAAATTCAAACTGGTACTCAAGCAGACAGCAGACGAAGAAAACACACAACTGCACATACCTGTCCTTCTTTGAGGTGCGGTGTCCCTGCTCTGGGCTGTTCCTCTTGGGGAAACATAGCGCACGGACGTCTCTTCCAGGTACTTGTCAATAGGGTCTGGGCACACTGAGAGAAAACACAGCTCCGTCAAGGCAAAAAGTTTGGTGCTTTTGAGTCAATTCCTTCATCACCATCCTCTCTTGTACAAACCCGGCTTTGTTTCATTGCATAGCTTTGGTGCCGTCTTTCAACACTCATGACATAACAACATGTATTTAGTACTTAAAAGGTCATTAACACAAGTAATACCTATATGTGATTGATTACAACTATCAGTTTTGGTGCAAACAATACTGTTTCTGTTGGGTTTAATGATAAAAATGTTCATTGGCATCAGTTACTGAAATTATGGAGTTGAAAAAAGTGAAACTAATTCTCAAATTTGCAATGGCTGAACGTGCCTATGGAGGAAAATTACGCTGTATGTATTTTAAGCTCATCAAGGTTTTTTCCCTGGCTTAAAGAGTGAGTCAACTCCAGCAGAAAACTTCAGGTGCACTGCTCTCTGGGGTTTTAAACATTCAGGCACAGTGCACTTGTGGCCAGACACAATCAGTGATGTCAGAGCAGGTACTCTGCCATCACCAGCGGCTAAAAATTCCTGCCCTAATTGACTGGGTGTCCAGAAGTGCAACATGCCTGCAAATTTTGACACCTAGAGAGCAGTGCAGACGTTTTTGCCGTATGTGAATGATTTAGTGCTGACTCACACTTTGGAGGTGGAGGTTGCATATCTGTATGTGAATGTGGAGAATATATCTGATCAAACAAAATTTAAATATTTGGAAGTATGACTAAGTGATATGGCCAAAAAATGATTTCGTTTTTTTCAAGCTTTTCAGTGATTCACGACTTTGATTTTTCTCGGATTTCACAAAACAAACTAAAAAAGAGCAACACATAATTCAAATAAGTGTTTTCTTTATTAAAATAATCAAAACAATGAATAAGGCTGTATCAACTAGTCTGCCTATGTGTGCAACTGTGCAACAGCTGTTCAGTAATAACAAATAACACCACTTGCAAGGCTCTCATTATTGCGCATAACATTTGTCATGTAACTATATACATAAATATACAATAGTACGTTTTTCCATTAAGTTTGCCTTCTGGTGAAGTGCTGTGGGTGAATTTTGTTCGTTAATGGGCAGTCATGCAATGTATATGTTCAGGGCTTTTATTGTGAAATGCCAAAAGAAGTGGTGGAAGTGAAGTGTGCTGCTGCTGATGTTGTTTGATGAAGTCAAAGTTTTTGTTGTCTTGGTTCAGCACATGGAGCCTCTGTGTTGTTATTTTATATAGCCAAAATAAGTTTAGCTCTTGGAAAACTGCCAGATGAAGGCTGCACTCCTCGGCTGCACAGTATTTGAAGGGTCCTACCAAATGGAGCAGCCTTCAATGACATGGCAGCAGAAATGCCACCGGCTTACTCGGCTGCAGCCTAGGCTTTGACTGGCAATCAAACCTGCAGCTAACTGACTGATTTCGCTTGCATAATTGGTGAGTAGTGCATACATTTTTTGGCATGCAAGTTCTGTGTCAAGAAGTGAATTGAGGTTTGTTTTACAGAGTGCTTGGTGGCTGTCTATCCATACAGATGGTAATGGTGAAAATGCTGTTCCAGCCACTAGAGCACACATGATTTAGTGGTAATAAACACAATCAATCTGAAAAGGGGGATGTTCCCGCTTTACCAGCCCTCCATTAAAATTGGGTTAATTTTAAGTCTAAAACATTTGGTTGATGGTCTTAGTCTTGGTCTAGTGTAAATCCAGCACAAGAGTTAGTTTCACAAATCAGATCTCCTGCAGCTACATTTAACACAGTAACATAGCAAAAGTCGTCGCAATCTAAAACTTTGAGTCCATGCTGCTGTACAAATCAGTACTGCCCAGCCTCCTGACATGAGATCACAGACCAGTAACCAAACTGCTAAAGGTATTTTGACCCAAATTTTTAGGGAGCATTTTGATATTGCTGCTGTACTCACCGGCTTGTCGTTTCTTGAGTGTAACGTACGGCAGCAGGTCATGGCGAGTGATGATTCTCAGCAGCTGCAGCACATGTCTGAAGTTGGTCTCATCACAGCGACCCTGGCGCTCAAGGGCCAACAGGAAGTCTCTGCCGCTCCTGATGCCGCCACGCTCGTACTCGTCAATTACATCCACAAACAGGAAAGACAGTACCCGGACGTCCCGGTGCGTTAGCTGGGCTCCGACAATGTCGAACATGCGATGGAGAGAGTACAGCCCATGGGAGTTGTCAACTGCCTCCTCCGGCCACGGCTCGAAGCCTCCAGGCGAAGTTCTCCTGGACGAGCTTGAGGCCGAGCAAGAGGCAGAGGAATTCCTGTTGGCCACGTCTCCGCTGGACACCGCCACGCCTGACGATCCTGGCCCGTCTCCTCTGTGGTGGAGGGGCTGAGCTGCGGCACTGCTCTGATTAGAGTCCAGCTGGTTGGCGTGAATGTGAGACCGGGCCTGCTGCTGAGCAGAGGAGTTCTGGGCAACTTGGGGAGGACTGACGTTGGCATTGGGGAGGGAAGGCTGCTGTGATGTCATCTCAGAGCCAGATGGAAACAAGGGATGCTAAAATCCCTGCGACCTCTGGAGTATTCCACTACTCCAACAGATTACCTAGGCCTGTGAACAAAAAGTACAGAAGTGTGCAGGACTGGGGAAAAGGATGGCTGAAGGGAAAGGAAAGGCTCACCCATAAACTAAATTTCGGTCACAGCTACTTAACTCCCCCCAACCCTAAAATCGCACTAACATCGCAGTATAAGATATACACAGTAGACTGTAGTCACACATTTTTTTTATAAGTGGAAAAAAGGCCTGTCGGATGATTATGATTCAGAGGAATAATTAGAATTTTTTGCACAGCCTTATGTATTTGAATTGGAATACATTTCCAAGGAATTCTGCCAGATGGATGAACTGGCAGTCTTTGCAGCACAGTCTGACTCAAACCAAGAGTACAGACTGAGAGCAGTGACCTGGTGGTGCAGTTGTGGAAAATGCCAAGGATTGCCAACAGGTGACGACAGCCTTGAATGGGATTTGCTACAACTACTGCCAGAGAATCTGGACATTTCAATGGTGAGGAGCATTCCTAGTCTACGATGCCTTAACAATAATCCAGAGTTTCCACTGCTAACAACACAGGCCTCTCCAGACATTTAACTTTTATCAGTCTGGAAAGAATTGTCCACTATTTAATTAGTTTGTAAAAAGGTGGTGTGGCATTGTGCTAACAAGCTGTTTGTTGTATGAAAGCAGAAACCTCTAAAGTTTCTACTGAAAAGGAGGTGTGTAGTTAATGACCAAAATTTTCTTTAAGGGCTGAACCATCCCTTTAACGGTCATACATAATACAAAACAAAACTGGAATCACTGGTGATGATAAGCGTCATCATTTTTTAGATGCAGTTTCAAACAGGGCTGCACCAAAATATAAGCAGGCAATCTGGTTCCAGGCACTTTACCTGGAACTGTAATTGCCAATGGAAACAATTCCAAAACCTGTGACATAGCCTTCACTGCAGCACGCCTTTTCGAACTTCTTACAGTTCAAAAAGAGCCATCTTACTAATCCAATTATTTTGCAGGCTTCCCTGTGTGAAAGTGTTTCTCTGGAAACATGCTAGACTAAAATTTTAGTCAAGCATGTTAGCTTGCTTCAAGTTACAGAAAACCATAGGCTTAGAATAACTGCCAACAACCATATCCAGCTAACTCCATTATCCACATATAATCAGTGGGGCCCATCTAAGCTCATCACATGTCCAAGGTTATGATCTTCTATGCACTGGCCATAACGTTCCCTGGAGGAAAAAAAGATTCCAGATAAATTCCATTAGCCTTTTACCTTACTTTCATTGTTAAATATATACAAATCACAAAGGAGGAAGAGGAGCCTGAAAGATAATCTCACAAGTTAGGGAAGGATTGCTGAAGTCTCCATGCAATGACAAATGAAAAAAATCTTATCAAATAACTACCTGGAAAATCAGTTCATCTTCGACGGTGACCTGATTCTTAACCAAAGGTGTAAACAGAAATTTCAGGCATCCTGCCCCTTTGGCCCTCATCAAAATTAACTGCCTATCTCTCCTTGACTTATTGTTTTACACCCTAAAATTATCTTCACAATTTTATCTTTCATGCAATCAAAGAGATCACAGCCATGTATGAACATCTGTGATAACAAAAGAAATGATGGACTGATATTGGCCAACTTACTTGTCTGTTTTGTCCCATTACCCATGGAAAAATGAACAGAATTGGACTGAGTAGTGCCTCAACTAGGGCAATGTTGTGTTGGTCTCGGCCAAACACTGATGTTATAAAGCCATAAAATTGCAATAGAAGTGGTACTGTTTGGTGGTCATGACTTGGATTTGGAAGGAATCTATTAGGTAACAAGTATGTCCTGCTAGGTTATCATCAAAGCTACTACACATTTTGATGGAGGAAAAACTTGCATTTTCATGGGGGTCCCTTGACCTCTGACCTCAAGATATCTGAACCAAAATTGGTTCTATGGGCACCCCTGGGTCTCCCCTTTGCAGACATGCCCACCTTATGCTAATCCCCTGCAGTTTTGGGCAGGTTTTTTCATGCACTACAAATGTGTTATTTTTGCCTATTCCAAAATGGTGTATTTGTGCAGACTGGGGCCTAAACAGTCTTGGAGCTGGACAAATTGGGTTTGACAGGAAAGCTGATACTCTTATGGATTCAGAGATTTTATTCATGTGTGATGATGGTAGCCCCCATAGTAGCCATTTTGTTAGTGAAACCATTTTTTGGAACTTGACATCACTGTATAAAATGTCCTATAGTGACATTTAGGATAACCACAGCTTCATGAAAAACTCCACCAGAAACTAGAGGATAGTTCAAAAAATAAGAATCACAATAATTCAGAATATCAAATTGCAAAACCTGGAGAATCACAACACATATCAAATCGGCACCCAAGTATCATGACTGAACTGAATCAGGGGATAAGCACATCCTCCCGGCCCTCCTCTAAAGGGATCCTGTGCTACAGACACGGCTCCTGCAGTGGAGAGGAGGGTTAACTATTCACAGTAACTGTTGTCCAAGAGCTGAGGACCTCCAATATGGCTGCCAAGGGTGTTCTACATTACCTAAAAGTTTTCTATGCATCCATGTCAGAGGGACAAAAACACACCACTACTGATGGAAATAAAAAAGGGGATTATTTAAGCAACTTGCTTTGAAGTGAACTAGTAGCCATCTTACCATAACACAGCTACATTTCTTAAAATATCCATAATTTACCCGAAGTGGAAAGCTTTGCCCCCTTGCTGAACTGAAAATGCAAGAAAATGCAGATGAACGATATATAGACCTCACTAGGACTATTATCAGTATAAACTGCATATAACATGTACACATATGTGAGCTAAGTGGAGAGCAGTGTTTAGCCAAACTAACTTATCAATCAAACTGTGGTGCTAACAGCCACGGAGCCGTGATGCTAACACAAAAACACAGCGAGTAAACGCGAATTAGCCAGCCAGCCGCTCTTTTTCCAGTAAGTGACTTGTGACAACCGTTTTTCTGTCGTAGTTCATCAGTGTTAATCAGTTCAATTTACATATACAGTCCAAGCTAGCTGTTCCACATGCTATCTGACGTTACTGACATGAGCTGGCAGCGCAAACAATGTAGCTAATGCTAACCTGACAGTGAAACGGCTGGTAGCTAACATTAGTTAGCTAACCAGGTTATTAAACTGACGACAGAAGCAAGCACTCTTTATGATAACTTTCTACACCGTCGCCTCGTTGTAACTGCCTGGTGTTTGGTTTTGTGCATATTTTGCGCCCACCTATCATTCACTGCACTGGCTACATACCCGAATCCACATTATTTGCGTTTTGGTGTGTTGTGACTGCTCGCTAGCCGACGTTAGCCGTTAGCTAAGCTATAAACCAAGTCAGGCTAAGTTGACTATCAAAAACAAGGGATGTTTCCCTCACTGCGTTACCTTGCCTCCTTTTGATATTTCCGATGATTTTCGCACAGTCAAACTTCGCCAGGCGCGTTTCCAGCCTCTCGGTGTGCGGCACTTCTTCTTCAAGGCCAGAAAATAAGGTTTCGTTTGATTATTTTGGTCCTTGTAGACACAGGGAGTAAATTAACATGCCCATTTTCGTTCTTCAGCTAAAATGAAAGAACTTCCAGGCCATGTTACAGTTCACTTCCGGACGCTGTCAGGCCTGCAGGGGGCAGTATAGGCTCCAGGCTCCTCCAACAGGCTGCACAAATAAATCAATGGCTAAAATAACAGAGGCTGTATAGTCTAGTTTTTATTATGCTTTGGTACAGTTGACTATATTCTTGTAAAATCAGCTGGACAAGGTACATTATAAAGGTGTAAGCTATAGTGTTTTTCAATAAACAAAACCATATCATTATCAACTGGGAGAATATTGTAAATACACATTCATTATTTCCAACCTCCTTGTGATGTGCAGTCTTCAGTCCATCAGCGAGAATGAAGCCTGAGATTTGTAAAACTGAAGCACATGAAACCAAATAAACAGACAGGGACGTCCCAGCTGCACAAGAACAGGCTGGATGGAGGAGGGAGCCTCGAATGTAGCATGCACACACAACATCGTGATTTTGTTTCAGGGAAGGCAGCTGGGATACAAGTTCAGTTTCATTTCACTTCATGACTTATTTGTCCTGGAGGTGTTTAATTTTGGCCAGGGGTCCAGTTAAAGAGATCTTGGGTGATTCCTTTGGCGATGACAATGTCTTCAAAGATCTTTGTCGCCTCCTCACACTCCTGGTTTTTGGTTTTTCCTGGAATCTGGGAGAAATAATGAAAAACATTAGCGCCACAAGACAGGAGAAGTGTCATCCTGACTGCTGTCTCTTTTCTGAGGCTCATATTTTATATTTGTTATTTCTTTTTATATTTTGCACAGAGAATTGTGAGAATTGAGAATTTGAGCAAATCACTGGTCATGAAAATGCCAAATGTTTTTCAGGTCTTTGGTCTTGGTCACACTGCATGAAAACATAACAAAAACCCAAACATACATTATATTCCTTTGCGGGAGAAAATAATGTGGCATCAGGAGTGCTTTGGGCATTCATGTTCTTAATTTTCGAGGCAAAACAACACTAAAAAGCAGACTTATTCTCCTCAGCTGCATGCTGAGTGAAGCTGTCACCTGGTTGCACACGGCTTTTCCATATCGGACAAACGTGGCGAAGTGCTCGCAGTTGAAAGTGAATAGCCGGTAGGGGAACTGCTCGTTCAGGAGGGCGTCGCGGCGCTGCCTCATGTCCTCCGGGGCTGATGGCTTGCAGGCATGGCGGTTGTTGCTGACGAGGACATGGGCTCCATCTGGGACAGTCACCTCGGAGATGGGCATCCTGCGGATCTTGGTCTCCCCGAGCAGCAGGTCCCCACAGGCGCGGAACACCGATTGCAGGCAGGAGCGGACATTGCTCATGAGACTAGACTCGTCTAGTAGGAGCAGGACAGATTGCTGTCAGGGGGACAGGTCGCCGGAGGACCGAAAAACCCCTCAACCATTTGTTAGTTAAGGAAGAAAACACAACTCTCAGGATTTAATCTGCCTTTAAACGCAGGGATGCCCCAGACTGATGGCTAAGAGTACTGCAGGGTGCCACCAAAATCATCAGAACTTTGATTTCAACAAAATTCACCAGCTAGAGTACACATTTTATAACAACAACAACAACAACAATAGCTATAACAATCAACATTCTTCTTCTTCTTATCATCATCATCATCATCATCGTTGTTGTTGTTGTTATTAGTAGTATTACCTTCCCACATACTGTGCAAACAGTTCTCTAACTCTAAATTAACAACTATAATCTCCTTTAATGGATGGGAGTAGCCTAAATGTAATCAGTCATTAGTGTGATGTGTTTCTATTTGGAGGCTCCATGCTCGGATCCCGCCCAGTATTAAAATGCGTCTTTGGTGTTCCGACCACAAGTGGACAGCTGTCAGTCTGTCTGTCCGCACACACCTGGCAGCAACATGCGTCTCCACATGTGTCTCGCGGCCTGCCTACCTGTGATCGGACCTCACTTCCCAGCAAATAAACACGGATCATTTCAGAGAGAGAGAGAGAGAGAGAGAGAGAGAGAGAGAGAGAGAGAGAATTTGCGAGTTCTTCACCCACGCAAAGATAAAAATAAAACGGATAATAAACGATATATTTTACACACACACACACACACACACACATACACTGAGAGGGACTTGTACCTCTGAATGTATATGGGAGTTTGGGCCTTGCCTGGGACACATGTCTGTTTATTCCTCTAATGCGATGCGGACACCGTCCCAGGCCACCTCCGTATGCGTCCTGAGATCCGATCACTCAGGGCGCACTGAGGACGCACTGCTGTTTACACCTGTACTAATAGGTGTTAGCTTGTGTTTCTCAGGACGGATGTTAACACCAGGTAGGAACAAGGCCCTAGATATAGATATGGTAGAGAACTGTTCTACACCCATGACCCCTTTAACACTGTCTTTACCGTGACATGACAGTCACCAGAAACACTAACGAACATTTATGTCTGTTGTCATGAAGTGTCTGCCAGTCAGTGATGTCACCTTCCCTGTACAGCTGGCACATCTTTTGTCATGGCAGCTTGACAGAAGCCCAGACACCAGTGTTTTTCCACAGCAGCTAATTTGACATGAGCAGCAGGTTAAACTCAGGTGTTACTAAGAACACTGACTAAGGTTCAGTTATATTCAGGTCACAGCCCTGCTGTTGTCCATGCTGGCTCACCGGAAACACTGGGGAACACTTAAATGGTCCAGAACATTAATCAGTGTCATCAGTAATACCTGTGTTTACACTGCTATTCATGTCAATATGGACGCTGTGAAAAAGATCTATTATGTTAAATTTGCAGGGAAAGCAACCTCATTTGACCTCATGACACTTAATGACAACAGAAATATTCATAACAGGGGGAATATACATAACTATGAATCTCATGTTCTGTATGTGTGCCTCACCTGCAACAGCAAAATGGATTACATGTCCGTCTTCATCATAAACCCCCCAGTGTGAGTATCCAATGGGGTAGGAGAATTCAATCAAATCCCCAAACTTGGCAGTGGACACAATTTCATCAATCTGTGTACATGATGACACATCCAGCACAGTAAACGATAACAAAAGAAGCCATTGCAGAAGTGCCTCCACCCTGTTACGCTTCACCAATCCAGTTTCAAAGCAGGTTCAGCTACATTGCATTCAGGCTCAGTGAAGTGCAGGTTTTTGTTTTTTTTTTAACATTATTTTTCTCCAACACATTGTTCCGTCATGGCATAATTACTGTTCACGGTAAATAAAAGTGATTGAAGTCATAATGCAGTTTTTGTTTAATATATATCATTATATTTTAGAAGAAGCAAATACAATATTTAGTTGGCAATCTCACATTGTCATTGGCTGAACTGACACGGCTGTACCAGCACATTCCAACTTAAACTCATTATGAACAAAGCATAAAATGTTTAACCATGCTGCAATAAGCAATCTACTTTCCTTAGACTTCACTACTTTCCTACAGATTTACAATGGATGACTTATTACATTGCAAGCACATTACCATCTACAGCAGCTCACTTATAAAATTATAAGTTGGTTAATCATACACACAAAATTAATCTTCTCTTTCAGACAAATGCTCAACATTATTATTTCTGTGCAACTGAAAGCATAACTCAGCCCTGGTCTTTCTATTCTCCATTCTTACCTGCTCCTGATAATCCATAGTGGAGTACTGGCAAGTCGGTGTCTGTATTGCACTTAAGGTAGTCCACCCTATAGGGCGTGTTGAGTAAAAATCAGGTTTGTGCAGATGGTGGTTTTCAACGACTTCGGATGAAGGCAAAACACCTGATCCAACAACTAGCTCACACACTAATTTCAAGATGCTTCAACATACAAGAATGACAACATATTAACAAACAAGTTTAACACGTTTATGAAGACTGAGATCGAGATTTGCAGTTGATCTGTTTTGCTCTTCATTAAAAATGTAAAAATAAAAAAAAGGTGAAAAAGACAAACTTGCACCATTTCTGGTCAATCATACCTTAGTAAATTACCACAATCATACAAGCATGGGAAGCTGTAATTTGTTATGTAAGTCTAACCAATCATAATGGTTGCTTTTATTAGCCTTTTTTGTCTCTACTTAGAATTAGCTGCCACAGCTTGCTCTGGTATGATCCAATACAACTTAATTCCTAAATGTTTTTTCATAATTGTTTTGAAAGTGTGGTAGCGCTTCCCTAGCACATTTCCAGCAGGGTGGCTCGCATTCCTCTGTACGTAGAGGTCATCATTACTTGTAGTTGCCAAACTGTATGGCATTTCTGCCACTGACACAGCGGAAAGTGGCGGGCTGCACCTCCCAGTACTGGATAGGGTTGTTGAAGAGACTGATGCCATTATAGAAAGTCTTCTTGGTGCCGAAGGTCCGAGGGCAGAAGTCATTCACACCCACACTGCTGATGTTGTTGGAGTGGAGGTAGACCACCTTGTGGACGACACAACCAAAGGAGGCATAAACACTGATGAATACTAATGTAACAGCAAACAGCATGCCAAAAGGAAACTTTGTCAAAACTTCAACTGTCAAAACAAACAAAAAAAAATGAAAAAAAAAAAAATATATATATATATA
>OMLB01018643.1:0-13385 GCA_900302555.1 Myripristis jacobus | reverse complement strand
GATAGTATCGCAGTGGTTCTGATCCACACTCCCATCCAGAAAGTGGCAGTAATACGGTAATACTAATAATATTACATCATAACTGTGGATGTTGCCAAGCTGTCACTCTGATCGAGCCTGGTTAATAGAGACGTGTTTCACATCTTCCAGTGTAGGTCCCGCCCACCAGATTCAACTCAACAGCAAGCAAGACTTTTGCATTCATAAACAAAACTTTTTGATTCTCAAACAAAAATGTTTAATTCGCATTTTAATCACAAATTTAATTTACTTGCAATGAAACATTTTTTGATTGCAGTATTGATAGTTTTGTTCTGAAACCTATTTTTTGACTGCAAATCTTTTCTGTTTGATTGCATACCAGAAAAAAACAAAAAAAACCCTCTCCATGCAGTTGCTAGTATTCCTCCCACAAGCTGACTGGGCACACCCTTACACACTGAAAGCAAAACAGATGCACAGTTTCATTTTCTTCACAACAACAGCACCGGCAGCACAGAGGCTGCCTGGGATGCAGATCTGTCCTTGTGTTTGCTCTAATCTCACTCCTCCGTCGGGAAGATAGATAGAGGGACTGGGTGGAGGTGTGTTTGTGTGTGTGCATGTGCATGTGTCTATATGTGTGTTTGTATTGGTAAAGACACAACTTTGGCCTCCATTGCTTTTCCACGTAACCACAGTCTGGATTTCAACTTTGATATAATAACCGAGAGATTTCCTGCATAAGACCAAGCAACTTTTGTAGTTAATGTGTTGTTTACGAACACCAAAGCATCATTTTTTTCCATCTTTCATCAAAGGACTACTTGCCATTATAAAAATCTGTTTCTTATATAAATAGTGGCACAGTTCCCCATGTTTGGTATGACAGTTTATCTTAATGTGTCACCCAAATGTGGTGTTTAGCAGGAAGTCTGCACAGCCACTTTCCCCATGGAGGGACATGTCGTCCTCCTCCTGTCAGTTTGGAGGTGCAGCTGGACTGCAGCTGATTCTGTTCACTTTGGATTCATCCTCACTTTGCGTTAAGGCTCCACTGGATTCTTGATAGCTTATCTTGACCCAACTGCTGGATGTAAATACACATGCCCACTTTCTGTCTCTCATCTGAACTCACTGTTTAGAGAAAAAGGCAGGCAACAGGAATTACTTTAAGCTGCTGGTGTGCTCTTTGTAAAGTCAGCATCTCTGGGACAAAACACTGACATCCTGTTATCAGAGACAGACAGAGAGAGAGAGAGAGAGAGAGAGGGAGAGAGAGAAACAGACGTTTAGGGTTGTAATTTAAATTGGTTGACAGTTGGTTGATTGGTGGACAATGGGGAGTTTTATTTTGAATCCTTTTAGTCGTGATGCTAAAAAACACCGTTGACATGCGAGATCCTTCTAAATGCTATCTTTCTTTTAGAGAACAACACCTGCTGGAAATCTGGATGGATTCAATGACAGGATGCTTTCTGATATCCAATCTTTGGACGGTGAGTTGAGCTCTCAGGGACGTTAATTTAATTTATGACCAGAAAATGTTTTACAGTACTTTTTTTTCTTTGGTTTGAAATCAAGAACATTTCTCATATAGTGAATGACATATGTCTGTCTGCACCTCTTAAATTGCAAAGCTGTAAAATACCTCAGCTAAGTCTGAGTGGTTTCATGTTCCAATCTGGCAATATTGTGAGCAAACTGAAATCATAAGCTAAAAGCTGTATTGATCAACATTGAGTAAGTGTTGATTCTCCTAGAGTTACTATGGATTATGGATTTGTCTGTGCTGATGTGTGTGTGTTTGTGTGTGTGTGCATGTGCGTTTGCGTGTGCGTGTGTGTGTGTGTGTGTGTGTGTGTGTGTGTTCTGAGATTGTAATGCTGTTTGGGCAGCAATGGGCCTCCAAAGTGGCAAACTAATTGGCTAACTGCAGAGCATATTGAAGGCGAACCACACTAAACACAATAGAGTCTTATTTCTTTAGCTGGAGAACAAGGCTAGACACAGGCCATATGCTCAGACTGATGCACCTGAGATGAACGAGACATCAAAATCTGATCGTGCAAGCAAATTTTAGAAACTCTTTGACACTCAAATTCCAGCTGAGCTATTTGCCACAGTGGCATGGCAGGTTGTGAAGATGCCTGTGTATGAAGAAACAAGAAAAAAAAATAATGTTAGAAAGTAGAAAGATATGGAAGATCAATGCTTAGGGACCTCTTTAGGTCCATTTTGATTCTGTTGAGACCATTTAGTAACTGGTCGTATAAGTCTATGATTTCATCCGCATTCGACTTCTGTTTTGAGACAAATCAACAAAAAGCAAATCAACCTGGACTTATTAGTCCAAGCAAAAGCACCATTTTTCAAAGAGATAATCCGTCATTTGTTCAGTTATAGCATTGGTTGTTCCAATTAGTTCCAGTCACAATATTCTCATGAACTTGATGTGAGTGTGTAATTTTTCCTGAAATGGAAGCTATCCTATTTGCTACTACTGGAAAAGGTATAATCTCAGTAAACATTAATTATTACATTAATAAGTGGAAGGGCAGCCACTATCTTGGAGAAATCACAGACTATTCCTTTAAATGTGAATTCAAATGGTCTGTGTAATCCTCAAAACTATGTTCTAAGTGTGCATATTCCATGTATAAACTTCATACAAGTTCATAGAAGTTTATACAAGTTTATACCGCCCACTTTCGCTCAAACATATAGTAGCTTTTTTGCCCATTACAACATTATTTCAGCACTAGAGCTGTTATTATGGACCATCTAGTTGACCCAACAGGTTCTCCGGCCCATACAGCCACATGGGTCGTATGGGTTAGAGAAGCAGCCCTGATTCCAGCCCTGTGTCTAGCCTTGGTTAGGAATCATAGCTAATGCTCACTAATATTAGCTAGCTAAGGCTGGCAACCTAAAAACAAACACTGCTCTTGCTTGGATTTGAACTCGGGGGAAAGCAGCATGGAAGTTGTGTTGATTGAGCCATCAGCCTGTGTTGTGGACTTTGCTGCTCCCTCAGTACTTCACCACAGTGTTGTTACTGACATAACTGCTAGAGGTCACTTTACTTTCAAACAGGACTACAGGTTGTAATAAGCTGCTGTACAAGTGACATATGGGGTTGAGTTTTTTTTGTTGTTCAGTGTCGGTTGTGGTCATGTCTGATTGAGGGATGCATGAAACTTGTGTCTGTCTAAATTATTTTGATGCTCCATAAAGTAAAAATGTCACATTTGTAAACATTAGGAATTACAGTGTTTTGGCATAATGGTCTACATTGTGATATTATAATAGTGGGAGATCTTGTTTTCACATGCCTTCCAATTTATCACCACGTTTGAGCATAACATAAAATAAGAGGGTATATAGTTGGAAATATTAGCACCTGCATTAAGTGCATCGTAGCACAAAGAGGCATTGTTAGGCTCTGGCTAGATGTCTTATATACTGTATATTTTCACTCCTCGATTTCAACAGTGAGCTTGTGTGCTGTGTAGTTTAATTAGCATTCCTTTAACATTAAGCAATGAACTTGCCACTACAGGACCCATCATAAACAGCAAAATATGCTGACACAGCTCCAACACAGAGCCTAGCATAGTCAGGAACTGAAGCCAGCTCGATCAAAAATACAGAGTTTCCTTAAGAGGACAATAGTAGCCTGTATGTGGGAGAGGCTCCCTCGGACTCGTTCTGTGACAGTGACCTGCTGACAGGAAAGCAGAGAGGGGCCGAAGCCGAGCGCTGGTTTGGGTTGGAGAGTAACTTACACCCGTAAAGAATGTCAAGAATCTGTGTGTTAAAGTTCACACTGTATCTCCATCTGTGGCTGGATCCTGGCAAATAAAAGACAGCTGTGTGTGAGGCAGTGAGTGAGTAAGTGTGTGTGAGTGTGTGTATCTGTGGGTGTGCGTGTGAGTGTATGTGTGTGAGAAACAGAGAGAGAGGAAATAAGGGAAAGAAAGAAATAATACAGCAATAACACAGAGATTACTATATATGCAGATGATTGATCTAATTAAACTGTGTATCCATACATTTCAACAAAAATTATGTTCACATAGCATTTTGTTACACACACACACACACACACACACACACACACACGTTTGGAACGCAGGTAGCATGCATGATGTCAGCCCATGATTGTGCTCTAACTTAGTGGCTTATTAAGAAAGGAAGGTCAGGAGGACCACCCAGCACTACAGTGTGTGCCACCTGTTTCAATGGAAACGGAAAGTCCAAGATTTAACACTCTACACTGTGTTAGTTCAACAACATACCCAGCTGTGATACAGGGTGTTTTTCAGTTGATATAATCTTGGCACAAGGTTATTGCAGTGGTACTTTATATTTCATGACCCTGCTTTCTTTCCCCTAACTCCACATCTGCAGCCACATGCACAGAGATCATTTAGAGCATATATGTCCACAATTCCTTAAATCTGTATTACAAAGGTTTTAATTCCACTGAGTTTCAACACAATGAAAATATATGGTGCCCTACAACTGTCCTATTTTAAGGGTGGGACAATAGTCTGAAAAGCTTTGTTCTAACTCCTTATCTCAATGAATTTGCACCCAAACGCTGTGCTTGCCCACTAAACGGCTTTGACAGCAAGTGCCATTCAGACTGTAAACAGAGATGGAGAAACAGATGAAATCAATTTTGGTCGTGTTCGTGTTATTCATTTTTGCTCAACTCTTTGTTTTTGATGACAGATTTTAAATGGGTTTCAGATGTGCTTTTTTGCACATAGACTTAGGAGAGGGCAGAGGGTGATGAGAGCTATACCTGTGAGGCCGTCCGCATGGAAATATGCTGACATCAGAGCTTTGCATTTTGATCCCGGGGATAGAGGAGGAGGATCAGGAGGGCACCCCACTGAAGCCATTGAAAAGACTGGGTTTGCATAGATCGTATCAAAGAGTCCACCCTCAGAGAGGAATCTCTTATCAGGGCAACACTAATCTGTTAATCATAGATTCATGGACTTCCTGGAGCAACCACTACAGGGAGAAGCAGACAAAACGAGAGCACGTATTGAATGTCAAATACACAATATAACTTAAAACTATCAATTGGTATGCTTCCTTTTTATATCAGTGCTGTATGTTTAATGTCTACAGAACGCTGTCTGTGCAGTGAGCAGGGGAGGGAACGGAGGTTATGATATTCTAACCTTAGTTCTATGAGCACCGGCTCTGCCCTCTACTGGACTCTGACAACAGCCTCACTGAGTCCTGACCAGCTACAGCTTAACTGCTGTGGTCACCTTATTTTTTGAAAAAAAAAATAATAATAAAGGGCCCTCCTAGTGAAACCAGGTGGATTGGCTGGCCTAACCTCACAAAGGTCAAGGGTCACACCAGAGACACCCTGTCCACCTCATTGCCTGAGGCATCAAGGAGCACGGGAAAATGCAGGTGGCATGTATAATGTCAAGGGGTCAGGTGTAAAAGCAGCTGACACTCAGACCTCCTCACACCCACTAAAAGTGGCTGTTGACACTGCCACACTGTGTGTAGAATGTGAGCAGAGTGTGTATAGAGTGTGTGTAGAGTGGGAGGGTCTCTTCCCGCCTGCCTATAGGCTTGCCATTTGGCAAGGCACTTCTTGGATAGGCCCATTACTAACATCGTTTACTTGTTTGGTTGCAACAAAGATAAGTTACATTCTGGGATGCTTAAAGGCCAGTGCCAGTGACTCTGTATGTTGAGTGTTAACAGTATACAAAATTTATATACTTAACATTTCTGATTATATTTTCCAAAAGAAAACATTCAGAGACTTCAAACTTTATTCCATCACTATAATGTATAAAAGTCTTGGTTATGAGTTTTGATGATTTGAAATTTGGAGGAGTGAAGCAGTCTTTCTGCCGGAATATAGTCTCCAGGGAAACGTTTTACTTCACACACTTCTGTGGTTTATGAATGGCGAGGACTTTGCAGAAGCAGAACTTTATAAGGTGGGTGTTTCAAACAAAAATTTGATTATATGTTGTGAAATCTTAAGTAACCCACAAGATTTGTGAAATGTTTTTTTTTGTGCAAAATTTGTAAAATTTGGGTACATTGTAGTAAATGGGCCAAACATTCAAAATCACTGGCATGATCCTTTAAAATCAATTCTATTCATGACTACATTTCCATTGCACCAAAAGCATTGTTCTTTTTCAAGGTTCATTTCACGTTCCTCTAAATGCTTCCCTGCCTGGCAACAAGACCTTTAGGTGACTGTGTAGGCAGCAGCTGCAGTGATGTGGAGGTCCAGAAGGCCCCGCTGACCCTCTCTGAAGTCCCAGCAGTGGCCCCCAGTCAGTAAACTGGCACACTGCTTTATCTGGAAACAAGCTCAGAAAATGTGCTGCCAGCCTGATTCCCCTTTAATCAGCCAAATGGAGTATTAATAGTTAAATGACACATGGGAGCACTGCATACACATACACACACAGACACACTTGCACACACACTATACTAATGTTGGAATGCCTGGCAAGTTTTAGCATACATTGCAGGTTTAGGGAGCCAGCCAAAACAAGTGACATCACACCTCATGTGCTCTACCATCTTAGAATATGCCCCTTCTTATTTTAACTATGTAGTTTCATTTTCACCCTTTCACCATATATGGACATGATATCCACATGTGTTGTTACCAAGTTGACATAATCATTTGTTTTGTCCACCGGGACAACTCGAGTGTGCTCTTACGAAATAAATTCAGCTCATTTTATGTCCCTTCCCACACTTGATTAGGGGACATGGGATATTTTTCTGAAAGCTTTCTCTGCCTTTCCTTCAGTCTTTGTGTGCTTCACTGACCACGTAACACTCAGTTGATCCACAGTCTTCCTCCTGAAAGTGGATACAGAAGTGCACATAAAAGAATCAGCACTACTGCTCAGTTTCCTCCTTCCTCCAGCTCCTTTTACAAACTCGCCTGATGTTCAAATCACCTTTAGAGGGAAAAAATGAGGTAGCCAGATCAATCATTTTCCTTCTCTTATGTCTTCACTTTAAAAACTTCATCAGCCTCTGTCCAACCTCAGTAGAGAGTGGCTTCTCCCCCCTCCCCATCTTTATTGCCCAAGTCTGGCCTCTCTCGCAGCTCTGAGAGCTTTAGGTAGGAGAGAGGGTGGATCAGATTACATCTGTAAGACAGAAACAGAGAGAGTAGCAGCTAGCTACCCTGCTACAGCTTGGATTGTTATTGCAGGTGTTCTAGGGGCAGACACAGCTGTTAATTACCTCTACCTTGCTACATATGTAGAACCACGCTCGGGACATATGAGCGATCACACAAATGTTAGGTATGCTGGAGTATGCAGGTTAGGACTGAAGGGTAGATAACTGCAGGGGATGAAGTGTTTTCTACTTTTGACATAGAATCCACTGGTTGAATCTTGTATTTGCTTTGGCCTTTTTGCTACATTTATTTTTGAGGCAGCCTTACACAGTCTCATTCCTGCAGCCAAATCCAGTCAACCACACCTGTTCACAGAGCACTCAAAATGCCTGATCTGATCTTTGCTTTTATACTGCCAGTGTGTGTGTGTGTGTGTGTGTGTGTGTGTGTGTGTGCAGTGTCTGGTCTCCAGAAATCTCATGAAATGAGCACTGTCTTAAAATTGCAAATCTGTTCCATACAAAGTAAAAGACATGTATTTTCCCACCATGAAAGCATTATGTGAAGGAGACACAGCTAGAAACAGGCAGTAGTTTGACATTTAACTAGCGTGTTGGATGTGTACATACATCTGCCTTCAACTGGAGAGACCTGTGTTTAATCCACTTCTGTTGCCAAGAAACTCTCTGCTGTGAGTAAAGGTTTAATTTCTGATTGAGACGTACTCTTGTATAATCCTAACTTAACCCTGAGCATACTGTACCCTAGTTATTTTTGTTGCATAAAGATAACCAGTGGTGAACCTTTTCACATGATGAACAAAAGAAAATAGTTCACATTATCATAATAAGTCATAATTTGTGATGGCGGAACACTTTGCATAATTCTATTTTTTCAGGCGCTGACTAGTGTGCAATGTGTTTGCTAATGTGCACTCATTCATGTTAATAAATAGCTGCTCCTTTGTTGTCCATGTGTTTTCTGTGGCTCAGAGCCACACCTCAGTAGTTATTATTGTAGATTTTGTAAATACAACACAATGCTTAATTTCAAGGACATTCAAGGGCAAGAAACTGGAAGTCCAGCATATTCTTTTTTTTTTTTTTTTGTTGACTGCCAAAATTTTGCAGCTTAATTGGTTTTCACATTCCTATTTGAGCCATTTGAGCACTGCACATGCATATACACAACCGACACGTGCATTGCCAACATGTTAAAAAGTGAAACACAGACATGCTCACTCTAACAAATCTCTATCTTATGCTGTTTGTCTACGAGTGCTTGTTTTCTGTATGTGCAGACAAATTGTTCAAGATGGTGGGTGTTCACTGCTTTTTAAAACAAGTATTTACTTTACATTTTAATAGAAATGGAAATTAAGCAGTCAGTAAGTTTGGTTGGACTGTTTCAAGGGACTGTGAGAGGGCAGGGGAGAAGACAGGGTTGACAGAGAAACCTCAAATGTGAAAGTGAGTGGAACTCCCAGGGTTTTCAAAACAGGACCCAAGATTTCATTACACATACCTGGACAACTGAGAGCATGGAAAAACCCCTCCCTGTATTATGTGCACTTACACACACGCACGCACACACACACACATACACACACACAGACACACACACACACACACACACATTGCAGTTAGCAACAGCTGGGTTGCTTGTTGAAATAATAAGAATAATGTAAACTAAATAGAGCAGAGACAACTCCCAGTTAGGAGAGCCAGCACGTGTCAGCTTCAGAAATATGCAGCGCCGGGCAGAACCCTGGTCATCAATCACAGACAGCAGGCTCTCAGTCACCGCTGACAGGCTTAGACAGAGAGGAGGCGGAGACCCTGGCACCACTTGGTGTGTGTGGATGGTGTGTGGTGCTGGTGGTAGTGGTGCTGGTTGTGTCTCAGCCTTGACTACAGCACCTCAGGCCTAGTTTCATCGCGGCTTGGATAGGATTCAAACCTGGCCATCAGGACTTACAGAACACGATACATCAAAATTTCTAAATTTATACATGTATTTATGTATTTTACCGTGTTTTCCATTCTGTTCAATTCTTTTATTTTCATGTTTGTGTTTTTTTTTAATACCTTACCTTTTATTGTCTGGTTTTACTCACTTCTACGCTTCTTTTTGTATTTTATTATTTTATCTTGCACTCTTTACCATTCATTTCCCTTTTATCTACCGTTTGGAGTTTTTATTTATTTGGAATTTGATCTATTTCTTATTGGTCTTCATCCTGTCTCTGGTGTATCCTCATTGCAAAATTGATGACATTTACGATAGTGTTTCCTAAGCTTCTGTTTTTATTGTCTTTGTCTTTTTTTGTGTGGGGAGGTGGGTATTGTTTATTGTTTTACTGTGTGAAGCACTTTGTGTTACATGCATTTGTATGAAAAGTGCTAAAAAAATAAAGTCTGATTGATTGAAATCAACAAAAACAAGAGGAAAGCCAATGGTCTTCAGCTGTCAATAAGATATGATAGTAAAATGCATCCTAGTGCTCCTCACTAGGCCATTTTAAGCTGTCGACAGTCAAACACTAGGCTATCTATGTGCTTTGGGAACATTATCATGGTGGGTTGATGGTTCAGGGTACAACTGCAGGCGGTAAATTGGCTTGAACCAAGGAAAACAGACAGAGGGGAGACAGATAGTCCTGAGGGGCCAAACTGGAGTTAGACCCTAAAATTGAACCTTCACTAGTGTCCAGAGGAATGGAGGGATAGAAGGAAAGTCAGGGGTGGGGGATCCTCTGGCAAAGCCAAAGCCCCCAGGGTTTCTGCTCAGCGATCTAACTTGGTCTGTGTAAACATGTCTGGAATGACACAGTCTGTATGGATGTGTGTGCATGTGTGTGTGGAAGAGAAAGAGAGAGCGAGGAGGAGAGAGAGAGTGGACACATTATCAAGTGTGTTGCATGTGAAGCTCATCAAGTGTATTTGTGTTTGAGAGGAAGCACTGTTGATATACAGGATAAGATTACTGTTGCGTTTAAAATCATAATTAGACTTTTGGTCAGACCTTGAAGAAAGAAATCTGGGTCTACTGTTTCGCTTGATATGTTAGCACAGTAACCCAAGGGGCCTGACTCTTTTGTCTAATCTCCTCAGACACGAGGTCACACTGTGTGGCCCTGGTGCAGAGGGTTCACCACCGTCCTGACACTCTCAAGCCCTCATGACATGAATGGATACTTCACTGCATCCAATCGTTTTTTCACCCACTGTCCATCTGTATTAGACACAGGGTGAAGGGACAGCTGTCCCGTCCAAAGTGTGTGTATGTGATAGATCTGGCGTGGCCAACGCGTGTGATGTGGTTTGTGTCACTGAGCGGCCAGTTGCCCTTCGCCAGTCTCTGATGCTGACACTGGACCCACAGGGTAATCATTACCAAGGGATTTGGCAGGCTTTGATCCTGGGGCAGCTCGGTGAGGGGTGCAGGGGTGCAGTGGTTATACACTGGGGGGGCAAGAGGGGGACACTCATCCAGCACATGAGAATGGCCTGTGTGTGACATAAATGGCCTTGTTAGACAGTGGACAGTGAATGCAATTTCTCCTTACACTTTTGAGATATATTTATGTAATTGGGGAAGAGCATATTAACAAATGTTATGCCACATGACACAGATAAGTAAACTTAATGCAAAGGATAAAATCACCTGCTGAAAGATACACATTTAAGAAAAAATGAGGTTACTTCAGAGTGTAGAACCATAAAACGAGTGCATGTAACCATCAAATATTCACACAACCATAATATACAACAGGCATATACAACATGCATAGACCAAGGAGATATATATTTTGTGGTTGATCATTTGGGGTTTTTCAATGGCTGATGATGATTTAAAAGCATTTTTAAAGACCAGCATCTGATAAAATCCAACAATTTGATTATGATAACAAATGAGACACAAACTTGCTGAACCTAAATGAACATGTACATATTTAACACTAATGCTATTTCCTGCTTTGTCTCTGTTCACTTAAGTAGATCTGCATTCTGTCTGCAGTGCAGTTATTTAAAAAAAAAAGTATTAACTACATAACTATCCACAGGTAATCAGCATTCATCAGCAGATAGCAACGTCTCTGTTTCTGAGAGAGAACCAACATTTGTAAACTTCAGTAATTAAATTTAAAAACAAAAAAACAAAACAAAACAAACAAAAAAATCAAAACCCCAAAAATTAATAAACAATGGTAGTTCACACAGTAGCACCCAGCAGCATCTCTGTGTTTTTTCTGTTTTTTTTTTAACAGTAATGTATTATTCACTTGAACACAGAAAAATGTTAAAAAAGAAAATATATATAATGAAAATAATTGTCTCCGTTTACTTAAGTAGATCTGCACTCTGCACTTATCATTTAAAATTTTTAAAAAAGTTCACAATTAATATATCTCGAATATTTTTAGGTAAAGCTG
This sequence comes from Myripristis jacobus, assembly GCA_900302555.1. Classification (NCBI taxonomy): domain Eukaryota; kingdom Metazoa; phylum Chordata; class Actinopteri; order Holocentriformes; family Holocentridae; genus Myripristis; species Myripristis jacobus. The sequence continues at coordinate 1,821 of OMLB01018643.1, read as the reverse complement.
TCCAAAAGTTAGCTGATTTATTTATTTATTTATTCATTCATTCATGTGAACCAAGACTTGAAGTGATTTGGCATGCTGTTCTGTGAAGCTTGATGTTGTATGACAATGCTAACTGACTAAATAGACTTCTGAAAGGAACTATGTGTCCAGGGCAGGCCAGTGTATCAGTACCCAGACAGATTTTGTCTGGGATTTTGGATTTCTGTTATTTGTCTTTACCTGCTCGGACATCATATCAACATCACAAATGACTGTTTGTCAAATCTCTTGTGTGTCAGTATGTCATGAAAGCACCAACAGTCAGCTGTACAATGTCCTCACAATATTGACATGGAGGAATTTGGTCAGAGATATTGTGACATCACATGCTGTCCGTATCGCCCAGCACCAGCTCTGTCCTGAAGGCCACGAACCGCTGAGACATTCATAAACAAGCAAAGGCTGTAGTAGGACCCTGGCTGTTTACATTCCCTCACACAGAGCCTTCAGATAGATGTTCAACAAAGAGTCATAACTACTGATTAGTATCCAGTAAAAGCTGTTTAACACACAGCAGCAGATCATTCTGACATTTCACTGACACTTTACCCTGTTCTAAGTCTGTCAAAAGCATTGACAAACAAAGTCAGTGTGCAGTGGAGGCAGCAGTAGCATTCACTGAGCACTTTCTTCCTCTGGAGTCATCATCATGCATTTTTTGTGTTTTTTCTTGTTACATTAATGATAATGGAAAAGGAGTATGTGGAGTCACATGGCTTAAGTTCAGAGCTGACATCAGGCAATCCTATCAGGGGCATACTGCTGGTCGCTACTGTCTAGTTCACCATTTAGCATTTCATATCTAACATTCACATCCTATGCAATTAACTAATGCTTATTGCAGTGACAAATGTTGAGTGCAAGGAGTATAATAAAGTTAAATACCAAGCTGACACACTTTATAAGCAACCAATACTAAGGGCAAGGTTTAAGGCCACACTGTCCTAATAATAGATGCACAAATATTCTTGCAATCTTAGAATCGTAAGTACTTGAGGTGCTAAGAAATTAAGTAAAAGCTGAGAGAGGAAGAAAAGCTTCTTTATATCTCAAGTACAGAGCGCACTGGAGCAAACAGGAGGAAAATATCAAAGAGCAGAGTGTGATTTAGGGAGGAGAAGGGGGAGTGAAGTTTTTCTTGAAGAGATAAGTTTTCAGCTTGTGACGGGAAATAGTCACAGACTGTGCTGTCCTGACTAGAGCAGGAAAGTCATTCCACCACTGAAGAGCCAAGAGAAAAAAAGGCTGTGAGCTGTAGAGCAATGACCAGGTGGCTGCATGGAGAGGAATTATGCCGAGGCTGATGGTAGCAGAGCACAAAGCATGGGGGTGAAAAACAATGTGATTATGTATTAATCCCTGTTGGGAAAAAATATATATATATGAGGAGAAGCGTCTACCTTGAAAGGTCTTTCATGGTTCTTGATGATGTGTTGGCTGCAAAAGTCAGTACAAACCAAACCATAAGCTGCACATTGTTAAATAAAAGAAAAAATATATACATACAGTACAGGCCAAAAGTTTGGACACACCTTCTCATTCAATGCATTTTCTTTATTTTCATGACTATTTACATTGTAGATTCTCACTGAAGGCATCAAAACTATGAATGAACACATGTGGAGTTATGTTCTTAACAAAAAAAGGTGAAATAACTGAAAACATGTTTTATATTCTAGTTTCTTCAAAATAGCCACCCTTTGCTCTGATTACTGCTATGCACACTCTTGGCATTCTCTCGAGGTAGTCACCTGAAATGGTGGGCTTACTGCATGCACATTT